>PVKS010001373.1:0-110448 GCA_004027875.1 Aplodontia rufa | reverse complement strand
CTCTTAAAAAAAAAAAAAGAATCACCTGTGGCAACATTGGCAAACAAATTCCTGGGCCTCCCCCACCCGGAACATGTGATTTGGATGGTTGTAGAGTATCTCGGGGCTGCCCTGTCACCTGCTCAAAGCCAGAGGTTGAGGTGCCTCCTTCCAGCTCATTGGTCCTCTCTCTCCACTGTCCCCTGCTGGATCCAGGACTTCGCTTCTCAAGCCCCTGTGGCTCTCTGCTCTGCCCACCTTTCAAGGCCTCCCTAGTCTTCTCCCCAGCTAGATCCTTCCTTATTCCTTATAGCAGAGTGTGATCTGTGGGCAGACAGGTTTTGTATGTTTTCTAGGTTTTTAGAAATTGGGGGTGGGATATAGCTTGCTGATATCTTTTCTTTTTTCTTTGCACCAAGGATTGAACCCAGGGGTACTTAACCACTGAGCCAATCCCCAGCCCTTTTTATTTTTTAATTTGAGACAGGGCCTAAGTTGCTGAGGCTTTGTACTGGTGATCCTCCTGCCTCAGCCTTCTGAGCTGCTGGGGTTACAGGTGTGAGCCACCACATCCAGTTTTTGCTGATTTGCTGATTTCTTTTCTTTTTTTTTCCTAGAGAGAAAATTAATTTTATTTTTCATGTGTGTTTCTTTTTTCTTTTTCTTTTTTTCCCCCCCACTTAGTTGTGTATGTGGTGCTGGGTCCCTGTTCATGCCAGGCAATGCTCTACTATCAAACCACCTCTCCAGCCTCTGATATATATATAGTTTTGTTTTTTTTTTTTTAAAGAGAGAGAGAGAGAGAATGAATCAATTTTATTTAGTTTTTCATATGGCTTTCATTGCTCCAAAGCTTCATTGTGTACATGGTGCTGGAGTTCAAACTTGCATACTCGCACATGCTAGGCAAGCGCCATAACCACTGAGCCACCGCTCCAGAGCTCTGGTTTCTTTTTAAATCATAAAACTCCAAGGTTGCAAGGTGTTGATGGAAGTTGTCCTTAGGCAGTAACCAACTGGCACTGTAGGTTGGTGGTTGGGCCTTTTGCAAGGCCCTCACCACTTTCCCAGACTCCTCTTTACTCATTTTCTTTATCTCTCTGACCCTGGGGGCATTTGAGGCCTGGACTTACCTTTTGGGCACCTGCCTGCTCACTTCTCTGCCTGTCTGCCATGCTCCTTCACACCTGGAGTATTCTCTGCTCAGCCTCAAAATCTTTGCCATTGCTCCTGGTCCACTCCCATCCTGCCTGCTCCCTAAGCTCTTCAGTTTTCTTCTTTCCCAGGCCCTGGAGATGCCTTCTGTCCTCCTGAATGCTTATTCTGCTCCATCCAGTTGTGGACAAATGCCTTCTATTGTCATAAACTGTGGCTCAAAATTCTTGCCTGCGTGGAGATTTTCTCTTGCCCTTGCTCTATACTACACATAGCGTCTTTCTCCCTACCTTTGACAGGATTTAGGCACAGCCAGTCACTGTCTTAGTTTTGTTAGTTGGAGAGTGGAGTAAGAATTCCAACAACGTGCAGGATTAGCCTACCAAACAGCTTCTTAAAGTTTTATTTGATTGCTTTTTTGGGCCAAAATATTCAGGCCATTACTAAAATTTCCCCTTCATTTGGTAGGAGAGCATCATGGTTAGATGCTCTGACTCTGAAGTCAGCCCACCTGGCTTCCTATGTTCCTGCCTTGCCACTGACTAGCTGTGTGACCATAGGTGGGGTGCTTAGCACTCCGAGACTCAGTTTCCTCTTCTTTAAGATAGGTTATTGAGAGAATAAATGAGGCGTGTGCATAGCATGGAGTCCAATGACTGGCACATGGTAGAGGCTCAACAAATAATAGCTGTTATTATTGTTTCGGACTTCGTGCCAGGTTCCTGAATGACTGCTGGGGTTCCAGGAAAAGGGAAAGGTGGTTGGTGTAGAGGTTGTGAATGATCAGGATGGCTTTACAGGGGAGGTAACTTTAAGCTGGCCTTGAAGACTGAGTGGAATGTCTTTCCAGGCATCTGCAGAAGCACAGAGAAGGAAAGACACAATTTGTGGGTGGGGAGAGTGTGGCAGGAGGCACTTATAGGTGGAGAGGCCAGACCAGATTCTGAAGGGTCTAATTAAGGGTATGTTATTATTTAGCAAGTGAAAATATAGGCCATCTAGTTAAATTTTAACTTCAGATGAGCAACAAATAATTTTCTTAGAAGTATGCCCCAAATATTGCATAAGTTATATTTATACTAAAAAGTTTTAGCTGGGCACAGTAGAGCATGCCAATAGTCCCAGCTATATGGGAGGCTGAGATGGAAGGATTGCTTGAGCCTGAGTTTAAGATCAGTCTGGGCAGCATAGTGAGACCCATTCTATTGACAGGGCAGTCTGTGTTTTGTTTGGCAACTCTACTTGGGTGTCTGATACTCAAAAGGTCCTACTTAAGGGGTTGGGGATTTAGCTCAGTGGCAGAACGTTTGCCTAGCATGCACAAGGCCCCGAGTTTAGGCCTCAGCCCTGAAAAAAAAGGTCCTACTTAAACATAGACTTGTTGGAGCAGAGTAATGTAACAATTGAAATTCGACTGAAAGGAGGTCAGTTGAGGGGTTAAAGAGTGTGGGAAAATGGGGGCCAGGAGGGTAGGACGTAGCAGGGGTCCTGACTGGACCAGTGGCAGTGGGAGGGTTGAGAGAGGTTTGTCCCCATAAGGGAGCTCTGGAGATGGCTGGGTCAAGGATGAAGCAAGGATGGGTCTCTTCCACTTGCTCAAACTGAATCCCTGAAAGGGGCCTGACTAGCTAAATGTCTTTTGGTGGGGCTCTCTGTGCCTATGTCTGAGCTGTGTGGTTCACAGATAGGATTTGGGAACAAGAGTGATGGGAACAGTAATTGTGAGAAAGATGGCTCCACTCTGGTTCTGGGATAACAAGTATGGATCAGGAATAGAAAAGAAGGAAGGGGAAGACCAGAGGAGCCCTGGGCGGCAAGGGGTGAGTATTTGGTGGACTGCTGGCAGCAGGCTGGACCACAGAGCACCTCCTCTGTGAAGCTGATCCTGACTTAATTCCATCTCACCCACCTCCTACCCAACAAATCTTGCCTTGCCCCCGAAGTAGTTTATTTATTTATTTATATTTAAAATTAAATCCAGGTCTCATATATACTAGACAAGAGCTCTACCACTGAGCTACAATTTCAACCCTTTTAAATTTTCTTTTTTAATTTGAGACAGGTCTCACTTAGTTACCCAGGCTGGCATGGGACTTGTGATCCTCCTTCCTCAGCCTCCCTACTAGCTGGGATTACAGGCATGTGGTCACCCTGCAATCTGTATCATCTTTGTTATGAAAATGAATATATATATATATATATATATTTAAATTTATTTTAATTAGTGCATTATAGTTTTACATAATGTTGGGATTAGTTGTCACATATTCCTAAATGCACACAATTCAGTAATACAATTTGTTCAATATCCCCCCACCGCCCCATCTCTCTACCTCCCTGCTCCCATCCCCTGATCCCTTGCCTTTCTTCTGGGTCCTATATTGTTTCTAAAAAACCCAAATACAGTGACATAATTCTTTTACCTATGAAGAACATTTTTTATATATATGGCTATAGTATATACAGTGACATTTATAACTGTTTGGAATGTACGTTGCTTTATCTTAGTTCCAACATTTCCCCTTCTCCTCCCTTCCTATCATCCCTTGTTATTCTTCAAATATTTGACAATAGGATTAAATATTTACGTTTTTGTACAGGTATGCAGCATAGCTTGAAAAATGTGGAACGCTTCACGAATTTGCGCGTCATCCTTACGCAGGGGCCATGCTAATCTTCTCTGTATCGTTCCAATTTTGGTATATGGGCTGCCGAAGTGAGCACGAAAATGAATTTTTTTTTTTAAGAGAGAGGGACAGTGAGAGAGAGAAAGAGAGAAACAACTTTATTTAGTTTTTCACATGGCCTTAGTTGCTCCAACACTTAGTTGTGTACGTGGTGCTGGGGTTTGAACCCGGGTCCTCGTGCTTGCCAGGCAAGCGCTGAAACCGCTGAGCCACCGCTCCAGCCCCGAAAATGAATATTTTTAAGTCTCAATTATTTAGTTTTCTGATCTCCTCCCCTGCTGGGAGTCCTTTTTAAGCCTCCCTAAAGCCTCCCTTACCCCCAGCACAGGTCCTGGCGCTGAGTGGATGCTCAAGGGCCCGTGAGCTAGAACCACAAAGTTTGGGAGTGAAGCAGATAAGCTTCACTGTAAACAAGACATAGAATTAGCACCAAATGATTTTCATGCTGAAGGGAGGAGGCTTTGCTAACCCTTTACTCACACATGCATATATCATGTATGTAGTACCACCTGCTGCAGAGTGCTATCCTGTGCTCAGATGCATTAATATTCCTGAAGTAAAATACATCAGTTACATACAGAATGAAGACTGAACAACTTGGGCTGGAGCAGTCGCTCCGTGGTTACAGCACTTGCCTGGCTTGCACAAGTGCATGACTTTGAACCCCAGCACCACGTACACAACTAAGTGTCAGAGCAACAAAAGTCACATGAAAAACTAAATAAAAATTGATTCTCTCTCTCTTGCTCGCTCTTACTGTCCCCCTCTTTAAAAAAAAAAAAACAAGACTGAATAACCTCACATCAACTCAGATCAGGTTTTTGTAGCAAGTAAATATTTAAAAAAAAAAGACCTTTTTTTTTTTAAGAGGAGGGACAGTGAGAGACAAGAGAATCAATTTTATTTAGTTTTCCATGTGGCTTTTGTTGCTCCGACACTTCATTGTGTATGTGGTGCTGGGGTTCGAACCCGCATCCTCACGCATGCCAGACAAGCGCTGTAACCGCTGAGCCACCCCTCCAGCCCAAAAATAAGACCTTTTAAGCCAGGCTTTGAAGCACATGCCTGTAATCCCAGAGACTCTGAGGCTAAGGCTGGAGAATAAATCACAAGTTCAAGGTTAACCTGGGCATCTTAGATGAGACTCTGTCTCAAAATTAAAAAGGGCTGGGAATGTAGCTTAGTGGCAAAGTGCCCCTAGGTTCACCTCACAGTAAACACACACACACTTCTTTATTCAAGAACTTTCAGAGTTTCATGTTCTTGGGAAAAGGGATGGTAGACCTGTGAATCTCCCTTACTTTTAGGAAATTCTTTGGGATGGAATGAGTGAAATGGGCTTTCCTTACCACTAGAGGGCCCCTGATTATCATTTTGTGGGGCATCCTTGCTAATGGAGGTTTCCCTTGCTTCAGCTTGCAGATGCCAGCAGGTTACCCAACCTGAAGGAACTTCTCCAGTCCTCCGGAGACAAAGACAAATGGGCCTGGGACCTGGTGAGCTGGATTTTATCCTCAAAGGTCCTGACAATCCACAGTGCAGGGAAGGCAGAGGTGAGACTGTGGTCTGTAGGATCATTGATTCCTAGGGCCAAAGGTTGTGGGATAGCATGAATCCAGTGACTTTGAGACATCCCTGTGCACCAGAATAACCTGGGGAGCTTGTTAAATATACAGATTCCATGCCTTGTCCTTTTTTTAATTTTTTGAGAGAGAGTGAGATAATCAATTTCATTTATTTTTTTCATCTGGCTTTTGTTTCTCCAATATTAAGTTGTGTATGTGGTACTGGGGTTTGAACTGGGGTCCTTGCACATGCCACGCAAGTGCTCTAACCTCTGAGCCACTGCTCCAACCCCATGCCTTGTCCTTTTACTGAGTACTTTTTTGGGGGGTAAAACCAATGGACCTTGCCCTAGAGATTCTGATTATGTGTCTGGAGATGGGCCCAGAAACTATGTACACTGGTACTACAGAGCTGTATTCTGCCCTCGTACTATCTCTGTGACCTTGAGTGGGTTACTAGGTGTATTTCGGTACCTTTGTTTACTCCTCTGAAAAGTGGGGATAATAATTGTGTAATTCCGTCAGGAAACTGGCTGTGTAAATGAATTTTCACACTTAGAGTAATGTCTAAGGGAACATATCAAGGGCTCAATGAATGTTGGGTATGATTTTATTTAACAAGCACTGTAGATGATTCTTATCAGAATCACCGTATATTCTTATCAGGGTGGACCCTTACTACACCTTAAGAAAAATGAACTTAGGGCTGGAGTGGTGGCTTGGCGGTTGTGGCGCTTGCCTGACATGCGCAAGTACAAAGGTTCAAACCCCAGCACCCGTGTACACAATGAAGTGTCAGAGCAAAGAAAGCCATGTGGAAAACTCAATAAAAATTGATTTTCTCTCTCTCTCTCTCTCTCTATCCTTCAAAAAAAAAAAAGAAAGAAAGAAAGGAAAAGAAAAATGAATTTAGTTCAGCTGTCAGGAAACAGAGGCAGAGCCCAAGTAGTGAAAATGTTAGTTCTGCATTCAAATCTTACTCCAATTACTGAATCTTGCTTTCTCCATTTGTAAGGTGAGAATGTTAGTCATTATTTCAAAGCAGGACAATGATGGAAAGGGTGTCACTACAGAACAGTTTTTGGCACAAGTCAGACATTCCATCCTTTCTTTGCTTGCCTTGGGTCTCCCAGGGACAGGCTGGGATGACAAAATCCAGAGTATAGAACCTAAATCCCAACCTGGTGCTTTTCCTTCTGAGTGGCAGCAGTGGCTTATCTGTGCTGTTATTTACATAATCAATTTCCATTTGGAGCATTTCATTTTATAAGCTTCCCTAAGTGGTATAGGATTTGATACCTTGGGTTCTGGTGTCTAAGAGATATACGTCTGTGTTGGATGGTAAAATAACAGAACAGGCTGGAGTGGTGGCTCAGTGGTAAAGCGCTTGCCTGGCTGTGTGAGGGCCCAGGTTTGAACCCCCAGCACCACATACACAACTAAGTGTCACAAAAGAAAAAAGCAGATGAAAAATAAATAAATAAAATTGACTATCTCTTAAAACAAAAAACACAGAGCCCTGGAGTGGGAGTTAGGAAATCATATCCAGGGCCAGGCTGCGCTGCTAATTCCTGAGTGATCTCTGGGTTTTGCTCTTGTCATCTGTTGAACTGAGATGTATTTGTTTAGTCATACCTCATATAGGCTTCAAGCACCTGTGAATGCTATAGCTAAAGTAGATGTGGCAATAGCTTCTTAATTTTTTATTATGAATCAGTTAAATTTCCATTAAAATGTGGGGAGTTGAGACCCAGGATTATCTGCTTTTAATTTTGCCCAAGTAAGGATGTTAGTCTATTGTGTTTCATCTTTTTATGAAATAGTAGAAGGATATTTCAATACTTAAGAAGGTCCTGACCTCAGAAGAAAGGACAGTTCTTCCAAAGGAAGGATCATGGCAACCTTATATCAATATCTGTATCTATTTTTATATCCATTTTTTTTTTTAAAGAGAGAAACAACTTTATTTAGTTTTTCACATGGCCTTTGTTGCTCCAACACTTAGTTGTGTACGTGGTGCTGGGGTTTGAACCCGGGTCCTCGTGCTTGCCAGGCAAGTGCCGAAACCACTGAGCCACCGCTCCAGCCCAATATTTCCATTATTTTGGTGTTCTCTTTCTCAATCGTTGATAATCCAAAGGAAAACTTTGCTACAGATTTGTTTTGGTTTGTTACCTACTATTTGAAAACTATTGTAGATTGTAGTCTCTACCTTGAAAAAGATTATCCTCTTTGAGGAAGGAGCTTACCTTTCTGTATCAATTAGCTTTTGCTGAATAAACCATTCCCTGAATTTAGCAGCTTTAAACAATAAAATGTGAAACATTGATTATGTCCTTCCTACAGTTCTGTGGGGTGATTGGGTGGTTCTTCTGAGCTGGGTGGACTTGGCTGGGGTTGGTTGATCAAGGGTAATGTTGCTTACTTTTCTGAGGCTTTTGCGAGGTTGTCTATAGTGGTTGGGGGCCTTTCTCTGTGAGGTCTGCACCCTACAGGAGTCTAGCCTGCATTGGGGGGAAGGGTTCCCAGCAGCAAGTAAAGAAGGACAAGCCCTTTAAGTCTCTGCCATATTTATATTAAGGTGTTGTTGCCAAAATAAATAATATGGCCATATCCAGATTCAAGGGGTGGAGAAGTAGATTCCATGTCTGCAAGGTCATATTGTAGAGGGGTCTACAGACAAGGGTAAAAGGAAAAATTTAGGGGTATTTTTGCAATTTATTTCTCCTTTCTGCCTCATGAGATTATTGTAAAGATAGAACAAAGGAAGTAGAGGGTGGAAATGTTAGGAACATTACAATGTTCTTTGGTTAGAAGGAGCAGTTCGTGCTTCTTAGCCTACTGTAGGGAAAAATGTTATTAGAGGAGAGTGAGTAGTCTAGAGCTATAAGACTTATAAGTTAATGTCTCTGTTCTGATGACATAGGAGCCCATAGAGGTCAAGTCCAAGGTCTAAGGAGGTCATTTTGTAGCTTTTTTTTTTTTTTTTTTTGTAGTTGGGATTGAACCTAGGGGTGCTTTACCACTGAGCTACATCACCAGCCCTTTTTATTTTTTATTTTGAGACAGGGTCTCGCCAAGTTGTTGAAGCTGGCTTCAAATTTTAAATTCTGCTTCCTCAGCCTCCCAAGTCACTGGAATTACAGGCGTGTACCATTGTGCCTGGCCCATCTTTTTTTCTTTTTTTCAGGGCTGAGGACCGAACTGGGGGCCTTGTGCGTGCTAGGCAAGTGCCCTGCCACTGAGCTAAATCCCCAACCCCCCATTTTTTCTTTTTTTCTTTTTTAAAGAGAGGAGGACAGTGAGAGAGAGAGAATCAATTTTTTCAGTTTTTATTGAGTTTTGCACATGGCCTTTGTTCCTCTGACACTTAGTTGTGTACGTGGGTGCTGGGGTTTGAACCTGTGTACTTGCACATACCAGGCAAGCGCAGTAACCGCCGAGCCACCACTCCAGCCCCTGGCCCATTTTTTTTTTTTTAAAGCACGTTTTATTAGCTTCCTAAATAAAATTGTGACTCTCTTCATGTTTTCAAGTTTGAAAAGATCCAGCAGCTGACTGGTACCCCTCACACGCCCGTCCCTGCCCCGGACTTCCTATTTGAAATTGAGTACTTCAATCCAGCCAACATCAAATTTTATGAGACCAAAGGAGAAAGAGACCTAATCTACGCCTTCCATGGTAGCCGCCTAGAAAACTTCCATTCCATCATCCACAATGGCCTGCACTGCCACCTGAACAAGGTGGGCCACAATGATATGGGGGAGCATGAGGATGTGTGTGCCAGAACCCTGGGGGCTTGTTGGGGGAAAGTGGTGGGGGGTGGTGGATAGGTTTACTAAGGTCTTGCCACCCAGAGTGTGGCATCACCTGGGAGCCAAAGAAAATGTACAATCTTGGGTCCACCCTTGGCTCTCTGAAGCCTTGACCCACCTGAAGTTTGATAAGATCTGCAGGTGATTCCTATGCTGATTATAGCTTGAGAAGTATCCATAGTCCCCAGCTTTGACTGCACATTTACATCATTTGGGGAGCTTTAAAAAAATCCCGGTGCCTGGCTGCATCCAAGACCAATTAAATCACTCTCTCTGGGAGTGGGGCCCAGATATCAGTCTACTTTAGTTTTTGGACTGGGGATTGAACCTAGGGGCACTTTACCACTCAGTTACATCCTGAATTATTTCATTTTTAAATTTTGAGACAGGGTCTCTCTAAGTTGCTGAGGCTGGCCTTGAACTTGCAGTCCTTCTGCCTCAGCCTCCTGAGTCACTGGCATTATAGATAGGCACCCTTGTGCACAGCTGTCAGTATACTTTTAAAACACTCCAGGGATCCCAGTGTATGACAACCCTAGCTACTCAGTGTGATCTCCCTACTGACAGCAGCTGCTGGGATCTTCTTGGAAATATGGAGTCCCTGGCTCACCTCAGACTACCTGATTAGGATCTACACTTTAAAAAGATCCTCAGGTGATTCATAAGTCACTGTTGTTTGAGAAGCACATTCTAGAGGACACTAATAGTGACAGCCCTGGGAAAAAATGAAGGGTATGTCACAATGTGTCAAGGAGAGGTCCTTTCCCTCCTTCTTCAAACTGCTTTCCTGCCATTTTTAGGAGTTAAAACAGTGTCAACCACTCTTTCTCTGCTGGTACTTATTTTATCCCTCACTGAAGTATAGGAAGGTTACAGACAGGACTTAGAGCTAAACAGACTTGGTAGCTCTGTGGCCCTGGGCAAATTGACTTAAACTTTCTGAGCCTCAGTTTCCTCATCTGTAGAACAGGCCTCCATTATTCTCTTTGGACCACATAAGATGATTGAAAGAGTTCATTATACAAAGACTTCTTCACGTACTTAGTGCCAAGGAAGCAGTAGCTGCCTTTTTCCCTCAGAGGTGCTTAACCTCTGAGTCACATCCCTAGTTCTTTTTACTTTTTATTTTGAGACAGGGTCTCGCTAAGTTGGTTAGGGCCTTGCTAACTTATTGAGGCTGGTCTCAAACTTGCAATCTTCTTGTCTCAGCCTTCTGAGTTGTTGGGATTACAAGTGTGTGCCACCATGACTGACCCAGTAGCTGCCTTTTTTTTTTTTCCTCAAAGAGAGAGGGAGAGTGAGAGAGAGAAAGAGAGAATCAGTTTTACTTAGTTTTTCATCTGGTTTTCATTGGTCTAACTTAATTGTGTATATGGTGCTGGGCTTCAAACCTGGGTCCTCACATATGCCAGACAAGCACCATAACCACTGAGCCACTGCTGCAGCCCTCCAATAGTTGCTTTTAATGGCTATTGGAGAGGGCATCTGGGGTAGTTGGAGGTGTGGGCCTCTCTCTATTTGCAGCAGCATTTTTCTTGTCTGCGAGGGGCTGGCTTCATGAGCATGGCCTCATTGGGACTGATGCAGCCCTGAGGCTACGGAAATATTTCCCAGCCCTGCTGCATCTGATTAGTGTTGTTGGGTTTTTCTGAAGATGACGGGTTTGTTTACATTGGCTCTCAGCTTATTATTACAGCCAGGCTACTGAAATCTAAGGGCCTCTCTTAACACTGAAGCCAGCCTGGAGAAGTTACCTGCAGGTCATAGTCTTGTACACCTAACTTTCATTTCAGTGCCCCCAGGGAGTTAGCTGCTTAGAGGCATCTTTTAGAAGTCCTTTGGTAATCCTGAATCCTCTCTGGCCTCCTCTGCTTGCATTTTCAGTGAGGAACTTGGCTTGAGGAGGCACATGTGCCAGGTGAGGCTGTGAGATTATTTTCATGGCAGGAACCTTGAGCTTCTCGCGGTCATGCACCTCTGCAGCCTTTCACAGGATTTTCAAGCCTTGAGAAGGGCAAACACATGGCAGGTGTAAACAGAGAACTCACGTGGGGTCAGATCAGAGGGTGTCCCTGGAGAAGGTCTTTGTCAGCTTTTGAGACATGGGGATGCCGCCTACTATTGTGAAGAACTTTTCAAAGGCCACACCAAGGTTTGTTTTATTTCTCCTCAGCTTCACTTTGCCAAGCTTAGAACGTGGCAGCGTGGTGCCACTGAACAGGACCTTTCTGAATTCCAGACCGTAGGATGTGCTTAAGTGAGCTCTTCAAATCCTTTCATCACCTTAAGATATCCTCCTGTGGCTCATGGATAGCAGTGGAGTTTCAGTTTGAATATCAAAGTCCGTCCGTTGGTCCACAGCTACCTGAGATGTAACGAGGAGGATTCTGAGTAGCATGTGGAAATGCCATGATTGATATTATCAGGTTCAGCCATCGTGGCCGATTGATTATTGATGTCTACCAGAGGCAAAGGATGCTTATCCCCTCCTGGCAGGTGTTTCACCTGCCATGCAAGTCTGCCTCGAGGGAGCTGCATCTGAGACTCTTGGACACAATTTTCTTAGCTAACACCAACACAAAGATAAAACTTAGGGGCTGGAGCAGTGGCTCAGTGGTTACAGTGCTTGCCTGGCATGAGCAAGTACACAAGTTCAAACCCCAGCACCCACATACACCATGAAGTCTCAGAGCAACGAAAGCCATGTGAAAAACTCAATAAAAATTGATTCTCTCTCTCTCTCTCTCTCTCACTGTACCTCTTTCTTTAAAATAAACAAATAAATAATAAAATAAAATAAAACGTACCCTGCCTCTACAGTATGCTTACCTCATTTCTTCCCTTTCTTCTGAGAGACTGGTATTTTCCAAGCAGTGACTCAGACTCACCTCTCTCTCAGGTGAACTTCTTCCCTGTGCTTAGGGGTGTGACTTTGCCTCCAGGCATCCTTGTAACCCTGCTCATGCAGTCATTTGACAGGACTATTACAGCACACTGCGTAGAGGAGCCCGAGGTGCAGTACCCACTCACTGTCACTACCATTTCTCACGTGCTGGGTGCCCTGCTCAATGTTTGCTGTATGTTACGTCTTTTTTTTTTCTTTTTTTAAGGGAGAGGGACAGTGTGTGAGAGAGAGAGAAAATCAATTTTATTTAGTTTTTCACGTGGGGCTTTCATTGCTCTGATCCTTCGTTGTGTACGTGATGCTGGGGTTTGAACTTGCATACTTGTGCATGCCAGGCAAGCACTGTAACTGCTGAGCCACCATTCCAGCCCACATTATGTTATTTAATCTTCACCTATAACCATATGGAGGCACTGTTAACACCATTTTGTAATTGTAGAGAGTTTGTATAACTTGCCAGCTTGTTGGAGGATTCAAACCAAGGTCTGTTTGGACTCTGATGCCTTTTTTTCTCACTAAACCTTAACTGCAAGGAACTGCTAGTTTGCCAGGCTAGGTAGTCCAATCTATAGTCAATTAAACTGTTGTCAGGTGGAAATGTGTTTAGAAATAAATCCTATGGTGATGTCACAGGTTATTTAATTCTTTATCTTAAAAGGCTTAAAAAATGTTGTATTGACAATTCTTGAAGAAAGATTTGTGCCCTCTTGCTGTGCCAATTCCACATTCACCAGTGTGTTGTTTCTTTTCTGTTGGCCTCTGCCATTTCAGACATCCTTGTTTGGAGAGGGAACCTACCTCACAAGTGACTTGAGCCTGGCCCTCATTTACAGCCCCCATGGCCTCGGGTGGCAGCACAGCCTCCTTGGCCCCATCCTTAGCTGTGTGGCTGTGTGTGAGGTCATTGACCATCCAGATGTCAAGTGCCAAACCAAGAAGAAGGGTGAGTGAGCACCTGGCCCATACCCAGCTGCAGGCCACTACTGGGGGTATAGGCACTTCTTGTTGGCAAAGCTGTTGAGAGGAATACCCATCAAAAACTAAGGAGGGGTGGGTTGGGTCCAGAGTAATGCAGGATGAAGCCTGCCTTCAGGGAGGGAAAAGTCCTCTTAGGGGTTGAATACACAGTGGAAAAGATCACTTACCACAAGGTGGTAGGTAGAGAGTGGTAGGTGAGGGGACTGATAAGGCCCACGGGTCAACTCAGTGGAAGGAGCAATTGTGGTGGGTCCAAGTATTCAGGAAAGCTTTGGAAAGGAGACAGGGTTTGACAAATAAAAATGAATATGTGTGAGACAAGAACATGGGCTCCTTAAAGATGGGAACTAGATCTTATTTATTCTTGGGTACCTGCTATCAGCAGAGAGCCTGGTACATACTTGATATGCAATGAATATCTGCTGACCTAGATCTAGGAGTGCTGGTTCCAGATCCTCTGAGCTACTCTGTTGCATGCTGGAGCCCTAGAGGATATGAGGGGAACTGAGGCCATGGGGAGCAAATCCCAGGCTCTCCAGGGAGCAGATGACTATGGGCTGCCTCATCTCCACTGTCCTGATGTGTTCCTTAAACTGTATGCTCTGTGCCTCCTGCTGTGTTATCTTCCTCCAAGGCAGAAGAGTCAGAACTGTTATTCTAGTCTCCAGTACTGGCCTGTCAGTTTTACTAAGAAAAGGAAAGTTCAAAAAAACCGTTCGGGCCTTTAATATAAAACAACTGGAATCTGAGGAACAGGCCCAGGTCTGACACCACCCTCCCAAACCAGAGGGCATAGATATTTGCATTTGTAATTCTTAGGAAGTTTGCAAACAATGACATTAAACAGCAAAATAAAACTTTGCAGCCTCTGCTGACACACAGTTTGGCCCTGTTTTTGTTCTTTTAGTTGTTTTTTTATTTTTTGGTAAAACAGTTTCATGTTATTAAAAAAATGTTTCTGTATTTAAAATAGTCTTGGTAGGAAGGGTAGAATAAAGTGTTCCAAGAAGCTCAAATCTGGTGTGGTTTATTCAAAATGCCCTCTAAGGGCCTTGTTTCAGATCAGATCCTCTTCCCAGTTCTTCCTTTTGCTTTTCCCATTCAGTTGTTTTTCCTTCCTTGTATCTCTATATTTTCCTATTCCTTTTCCCCCTCCTCCAATTTGTCTGCCTGCTTGCTGGATACTCCTGTTTAGTGCTGTTTCATACACATGCGCAGGCTCATGTCTTGGCCTGCCAGGGCTTCTGACCCTCAGGAGGAGGAGGCTTATCTCATTTCTATTCCTTCTTTGCTTCTTTAGTTAGCTTTATCCCTCTCCCCACCCCAGTAAAGATGTTGCTTTACTCTCCTTATTCAGATTCCAAGGAGATAGACAGAAGAAGAGCAAGAATCAAACATAGTGAAGGGGGTGACATCCCTCCTAAGTACTTTGTAGTCACCAATAACCAGCTCCTAAGAGTGAAGTACCTGCTGGTGTATTCACAGAAGCAGCCCAAGAGGTAAGATGGATGTTCCCCATGTGAAGGCCAGGAAGACAATTAAAGGCTATGTTCAGAGTGTTGGTTTCTTTTATCAGAGCTGCCTCCCCTTCAGCCTTAGGCCTCCACTTTGTGTAAAATATACAAACACTACCTGGAGACAGTGACGGGCACACAAGTCACAGGAGAGGTGGTCCTGACTCAAATGGAACCATATGTTCTAGTGAAGAAGATAGGAAGATTTGTAATCATGAGTCTTTCTTTGAGGGATGGAATGAAGCCAGATATGTGGCCCCTTAGCCACTAGTCCAATAATTGAAGTCTGAAACCCACTGATGAGGTTAAGCTGAGAGGCAGGGCAGCAAGCAGACACTGGCTGAAACTCTGCAGCCCAGCTCAGTCACTTCCCTCAGGGGCTATTGAACCACTGCCTGCCCCTCTGTGAATCCAAGATGCTTTATCCTTATGTCTAAAATGAGGGTGTTGAACCTGTGGCTAAGTGAGAGGGCCCTTGACTAGCATGGGTGATCCCCAACCCTGCAAAAAATCAAAAGAACACAGTGAGAGCAGCAGATGAGGACCTTTAGCTCAGGAGAACCGTGGTAGATGATTTGTCCCATCTCAGCAGTGTGGTAGTGGGAGATGTGCAGGGTTCTAAGGGTTGAGGGTCACTTGAGACCTTGTTGGAGTCCATAGTAGAGTTTACCTTGCAGATCAGCAGTAGGTGAGCTGGTAGAACAGGAAAAAGGATCACTTTTGTTTTGTTTTGTTTTTTTTAAAGAGAGGGAGAGAATGAGAGAGAATTAGCTTCATTTAATTTTTCATGTGGCTTTTGTTGCTTCAACACTTAGTTGTGTTTGTGGTGCTGGGGTTTGAACTTGGGTCCTTGAGCATGCCAGGCAAGTACTCCAACTGCTGAGCCAGGGCTCTAGCTCTTCTGTCTTCTTCTTGTATGTACCAGTGTTTTCCATGCTTCCAGACTTTATCAACCAGTATAATCTAGCATCCACTTAAGTTTGGGTAGTCTATATAAGGTTCTGTGTCTGTGGGAGAGTATTCTTTGGTTTGAAAAAATGATCTGACCTTTTCTACTTGAGTATTACATTTGGTGCACTCCTGTAATCCCATTCACTTAGGAGGCTGAAGCAGGATTGCAAGTTTGAGTCCAGCTTCAGCAACTTAGCAAGACCCTGTCTCAAACTAAAAAGAAAAGAAAAAGGGCTGGGAATGAAGCTCAGTAGCAAAGCACCCCTGGGTTCAATCCCTAGTACAAAAAAAAAATCCATTTCTCCCTGGAGTATGTCTTAAGTGCACATTTGGATGGTTTAGAACATCTCCTAGTGGGCCAAAGAGGATTATCCCGTTCGGATTTATATCTGTACATGTCTAAAAGGGAAAAGGTTTTTGCTAAATAGCCTGCCACCATCTGGACAGATACCCTGAGCTACATCATTCTTCTAGATACCAAAGTCTTGCCTAAGAAAAGACGTGTTGTAAAATGTGGAAGAGAACCTATGAAAGGGAAGATCAGGGTGAGCTCACTGCATAGCTGTCTTTGTGCATTTAGAAAATGTTCTGTTGAAAGGCTTGTTGGTGCCAGGGCAGACAGTCCCAGATTTCTTGAGCAAAGCATCACGAAGCTTCACTCTGTGGCTATGCAGAGGATGAAATTCATCATTTCATCTTCTTTGAGCCAGAACTTGTTACATACACTTTTAAAAAATGTTTTTTCTTGTTGCCAATGTCACTTTTTTCCCCTTCAGCAGGGCTTCAAGCCAGCTCTCCTGGTTTTCCAGCCATTGGTTTATGGTCATGATGTTCCTGTATCTGCTGCTGCTGCTTATAGTGAGTGTCATCAACTCCTCTGCTTTCCAACATTTTTGGAATCACGTGAAAAGATAATCTTTCTGGGTCTGGTGTGGAGGCCCCCTCAACGTGCCTTATGATAGCTTGTTCCCCACTTCCTGTGCCTCATGTCCTTCAAGGTTGAGCCTGGGGACTAGATTGGAGGACGACAGGACAATTTTTTAATATGCCATAAATGTACTGATTGCCTTTGATCCCAGCCACACTCCAGTCAGTTGGGACCCCCAGCCCCTCACTTGTGGTTTTCAGGGGAGCGCTCCCATCTGCTCCTTCTTAAACCGATCTAGGGAGTTGGCTCTTCAGCCAGGGCCAAAGGAAAAAGTCCTGCTGCATTTAAAAACAAAGTGTCCAAGCTGTCAGTGGTGTGTTTACAATCATTCCTGGCGGAGGTTGGCCCTTTTTCTGATGCCTTCTGGAAGGCTGAACGTGTGTAGTGGGGACTGTAAATCACTTGGCGGTTGCCTTGTTTTGACTTCAGACACCCAAGAGGGACAGTTATGTTTCTCATAAAAATCAGTGGGATCGTTTTTGGATTCCATCAGTTTTTGTATGTGAGTGCAAAACATTTTAACCATTTTCTCAAATCAGCAAACAGCCTTCTGCCATAGCTATACCTGGTCCCTCCCTGCAAACCATGGATGAGAAAGGAAGGAATCAGGGGCCTGATGGAAAAAAACTACAGACTTAACAATGAGCAACTCAAGTCATCTTTTTCTAAAAGTTACCAACTGCTGATTATAGCTGAAATGGAATCAAATGTTTATTTTCTGACCTTTTCCCCCCCAATAACTATTTTACAAATTAGTTTTTGTGAGCTGAGTAAAGGGGGAATTTCTAAACTTAGAGTGCCGTTTGGCCAGGATGCACAGCCTTTTTTCCGGCTGTGTTCTTGAGTGAGGGATCTGAGCCTCAGGCTTACTCCTGTTCTCATTCTCACGAAGCTGCCTTGATTGTGGGCCTGCCAGCCTCAAGTGCCACGCTGCAGGCCATCAGTGGGCTGCTGGCCTTGGAGACAAAGGCCCACACAGTGTGCCACAAATCTAAATGAATTGAGCCTCCTTTAGAGAGCCCCAGTCTTTAGGGACTTAAAGCCGAGAGCCACAGCCCAACTTTGCTGTATTGTCTGTTCCCTTTTCCTTGCTGATTTTCAGCTGTAATGGAGCCCTGCCCAATTTGGGGGTGAGATTTCTGTAAAGAAGGGGAAGAATCATTTTTCTATAATTTGTAAAGTTGTGAAGAAGCCACTATCATGGTTTTTATATTAAATATTGAAACATTTCAAAAATAATAAAGATATTTTCCTAATTATGAAGTTGTCTTTGTGGCTGCTTTCAGTCTCAACCTGAGTCAGCTATGTATCCCCTATTGTTAAAATATTCTATCCTCTCTTGTTCAAGGTGACCTTTTGCTGGAGAGTGTGTATCACCAGGATATCTAGTAGGTCTTGTTTGTTGTCATTGATCTCACAGATAAGAGCACCTACAGTGTACCAGGCAGTAGGAATGCAAGCAGGACCAAAAATGCCCCTGCCCTCCCAGAGCTGACAGTCTGGCAAAGTGGGCAGATGGACAGATATTTTAGGAGTGAGGTTGGCATTATGTGGTATTAAAAGAGTTTGGGGGGAAACACTTGGCAAAGAATCCTAATATGGTCCAGCTCAGGAAGTGTGGAGCCGACAAAGCACCTTAGTGTACTGACTTCTTTAGTCATCACAGCAGGCCATATCAAGAGACAAGGAGCCAATGTCTCAGAGAATTTGCCCAAGGTCATAAGGTGAAGAAGTGGTTGAGGTGGGAGTAAAACCTGGTAGACTGATTTCAGGGTCCATCTCACAACCAGCACCCTTACCCCACCAAATAAACTAGAAAGGTGATTAACTAAAACCTGAAAGCAATCAATTTGGGCTAAGAGCGGGAGGAAAAGTGTTTAATGCCGGAAATAGCACATGCCGAAACCTGGTGTTCTTGGAGAAGCAAAAATGGAAGTGCTGTGAAGAGAAAGAAGGTGGAGAGAAATTGGGCAAGGTGAGAGGGGGCAAGAACAAGTCTTGAAAGACCTTGAAACTATGGGCCATTAGGAGGTTTTAAGCAGGAAAATGAGATTTTATTTTCAGGAAAATCACAGGCTGGTGGTTGGAGAATGGATTTAGGATTATTTTAAAGGTTAAAATAACAGACACGGGGGCTGGAGCGGTGGCTCAGTGGTTACGGCACTTGCCTGGTACTTGAATTATATTTTATAACTGCATTTGTAAATGCAGAAAGCTAAAAACATTTTGTTCCACTTACACGTGCATTTCCTTCTGATTTTATTTTAAAGAGAGAGTTAATTTTATTTTTTCATCTGGCTTTTGTTTTTCCTCCACTTAGTTGTGTATGTGGTGCTGGGGACTGAACCTGGGTCCTTGTCCATGCCATAGACATGCTGAGCCACCTATCCAGCCCCTCCTTCTAATGTTTTTTTTTTTGTTTTTTTTTTTTGTTTTTTTTTAAAGAGAGAGGGACAGTGAGCAGTGAGAGGGAAAGAGAGAATCAATTTTATTTATTTATTTTTTCATCTGGTTTTCATTGCTATGACACTTAGTTGTGTTTGTGGTGCTGGAGTTTGAACCCATGTCCTCACACATGCCAGGCAAGCACCGTAAACTCTGAGCCATCGCTCCAGCCACCCTCTTTCTGATTTAAAAAAAGAATTTAAAACATTTTTATAATGTGGGCCTTAGGCTCTGCCTACCTTGTCTAATAGATGAGTTAGTCTTAGAGCAGGGTAATGGGGAATAGTGTGAGAACTCTGGGTACCTGGGAATGGAGAGGCAGGAAGGAGGCAAACTCTAAATGAGACTCACAGCTCTAACCTAAATCTAAGGCAGATTCTATATGCCTAGCAGCTCTAGGAAAGGGCAAGTTTGGAGTGCTGGGAGCTCAGGCTTGTGTGGCAGGCACCACTTCTATTGTCCATGGAGAAGAAACACCCACTGGATCAGAAGCTTCACCAGGCTGCTGGCTGCAGGAGAGACCAGGTGCTAGCTCTCTTTGGGGGCTCAGCTACCTTGGTCTTGTGAAAACCAACCCCCTCACTCAATCCTCTGTCACTAATGCCACTGTCAGGGGGTATGGCTTTGGGAGATGTGGCTCATGGGCCACTCAGGTCGGGTGTCTGCTGGGAAGGGCCCAGGGGAGCCTGTGAGCTGTCAGTATCCACCACAAAAGGAACGTGTTTCACTCTGGGGTTTTGGATAAGTGTATGTGTATAGACAAGAAAAGGAGAGATGGCATAGGGGGTGTGATTCAATGCTGTTTCTGATTAATTCATTTCACTAAACATTGATTGCCTCCAAAGCCAGCAAAGGTTGGGGAGTTTGTGATTTAAAGAGCCCAGTTCAGGGCTTGGGTTGTAGCTGAGTGGCAAAGTGTTTGCCTAGCTTGTGTGAGGCACCGGGTTCAATCCTTAGCACCACATATAAATAAATAAAGGTATGAGATAAATAAAGAGTCCAATTCAGATATTTTCTTCAGAACATGGCCCCATCCCCTCTGAGCCCATCTGTAGCTAAGCCCAAGAGGTTTGTGTTGGCATGGAATCTTTCCCACTCACCCTCCCTGTTGCCATGGTGATTCTTAGGCCCTGAGGGTAGATTCAGCTGGCACACAGAAATAGGACCAGGCCCCTCCTTAAGTGCCTCCACTGCACCCCACCTACCTCTTTCCCAGTCTTCTCTCTTCATGCCCCACCTCCTGAGTTTTCCATCTCTTGGTCTTTGTTTGTTTTTGCCTTTGTCAGTCTCCCCACTCTGGATGGGTTTGTTTGTTTCCAAACTGTCTGGGGCTGTGCACCATGGAGACAGTGACCTGGGCTGCCTCTAGCTCTGATCTGGTTAGAATAAGCCCCTCTGCTTTGCATGCATCTCCAACCTGACATTTGGAACATCCAAAACAAATCCCAACATTCTGAGGCAAGATAGAAACCACCATCCCCACCCACTCTGCTGGCGCCCTTGTCTGCCTGGAAAGGGTTTTTCAAAAATTTCCAGTGTTCCACTGCAGTGTCGGTATTCTGAAGGGGAAGCGGCACTTACAAATAACTTTATACCTGCCACTGGACTATGCTTTTCTTGTGTTAGACGTTTCCTGCAATAAAATTTAACTACAGGCTTCTTGAAGGCAGGGTCTGGGTCATTTTTGTATATCCATGTGCCTAATATGTTATAAGAGCCCAAGAAAAGTTTGTTGAATGAATAACTGGACAAAAGAGATGCAAGAATTTTTCTTGCAATAGCAGAGTCATGGTTGAATGTCAGCGAAAGGGGATTGAAGTTAGACATCAAGAAAAAGTGTGTTGGCAAGGCAGGGTGAGGGTTTTAGAAAAGGTTGTTGCTTGATTTCAAGGAGTCCCACTTGTACTAGTGAGGTAGGCAGGGAAGCCTTGTATTTCATTTAAGGTGCAAATGGTCCTAAGAGAGATTAAACTATTGACTTGGTGCTCACTCATAGATATATGTAAATATCTCATAACAAAGCTTTTCTTAAGTACAGGTATTAGTAATGAGTCAGGAGATGGTGGCAAAAGAGAAAGCAGTCACTGGAGATTCAAGGGCAAAAGGCGTTTTGATCATGTCAGAGCATGAGGTCTCAGGTGTCAACTTTCTTTTTTCCCCATCTGGGCAAGGGTGGATCCCCATCATTACTGTGTGTGGTGCTGCCTTGCCCTTCAGCCAACCTTGATGACATTGGTCAGGTCAGTTAAATGCCCACTAGAGGGGGCAGGAAGGAGACAAGGTCCATTTGAATGACTAGAAGCTTAGATGCAAACATCTTAAATATGCAGTTTTACTGTTCTCAAGAAAGTACTGGCTATCCCAGAGGGGTCCATAGCGTATTGTGTATTGGAGGTCTGTAGGGATTTAAAACTAGCACATCAATTATAATTTTAAAGGAGTTGAGGGTGCTTCAGAAGTATAGTCCTCTTTGATCACTGATTTCCTTTGGATAAGGCTGCCTGTTCTCATCACCCAGGGGGTCTCACCCTCCCAGTGTCCCCTCTGGGGAACCAACCCCTTTTTCCTAGTCTTACTGGCAGTATTTTCTATTTATTTATTTATTTATTTATTATTTGTAAATGACAGGGTCTTGCAGTGAACCCTGGCTAGCCTTAAAGTAACTGTCCTTCGGTCTCAGTCTCCCAAGTGGCTGTGGTTACAGGCATGAGACACCATGCCTGGCTGCCATTGGATCTTGGTAAGGAGGACTATATATGCCCCCCAACCCATGTGTTCTGAGTAAAGCAGTGATTGGCCTCAGTGATTGCTTCAGGCACAGGCTTGTGACCCAATTAGATGAAAGAAATTTTTGCCCGGGTTCGTGGGAAAGAAACTTGCATTTGCATTTCCACTGCTTCTGAATGTGAGAGGATAGCGTTTCTGTATCCATCTTGCTTCAGAAAGCAGGGCTACTGAGTCCTGTGATGCTCTTTGAATAATGAATCCAGTGGTGCCGAAAGCCAAGCTTTTTACTTAGGTGATCAAAACATTCCTACTTATTTAAAAAGAGTTTAGATTTGGTCTTGCAGAGAATAAAGATGTAGGGGATCTTAACCAATACCCTTTGCCATCCTGGAACATCATTATTTTGGGTGCAAGTCTGTTACTAACTGTGAAAGGTTATGACTTCTATGCTCGTGTGTCCAGATTGATAAAGTTTGACTCTCCTGATCCCACAAGGCACTCAAACTTGTGCAAAATGAGAGGTGGGTAAAAGACACAAAACCCACCACCATGTTCTGAGGCCTTCTGCTGTGTCAGGGTCAAGGTGCCTCCTTGGATCAATTTGGACTCGACCAAAAGGCTTCCAGCCTAGGAAACACCATGGCATTCCGATATCTGGAAGCAGCACTGGGCATAGTTAGAAGAGTCTGGCTCTCAGGAAGACCAGAGGCTGGGACTGTAGCCATCAGAGGAGACGAGGGACAAGAGAGCTACCTTCTATCAAGTGCCTCCTACATAATGTGCGTATTGAAAGATTTAATTCTCACAATAGCCTTACAAGGAAGATATTGTTATCTTTACTTTGTGGAAGAAACAGGCTTGATAAAGTAACTTTCCTAAGGGGAAAAGGCCAGAAAGAACCAGAGTTGGAATAAAAAGCAAGGCAGCCAGAGGGACTGTCTGAGCAAAGAGGATCTGAGCTAGAGGTAGAGGGAGGCTGGATAGAAGATGAGCTCCCTTTCTAGGCTGAGGCTGTTCCCTCTGTACTGTTTTATAATCCATTTCTGATGCCAGAAATGAGTCCCATGGGAGGACTCCCTTTATGCCCAATCTATTAAGTATGGTCTTGGGCTTAGCTGGGATCACCTGTCCAGACCCATCACTATGAACCCAGGAGTGAACTCAGAGGTGTACATAGCTCTGAATGTGGGGCAGGCAGGGGATGTCCCCTCCCTTCTATCCCTGCTGCCTGCTTAGAGCTCCAGACATCAGCCTGCTTTGATTATGATTTCTTTGAGACCTCACATCCAGGGACTGCCAGCAGCCAAATCCTCCTGATTGTCTGAGATGTTCCTGACATTAGAGAATAAACAGTCTCCCCTGTCTGGCCAGCTGTGCTGAGCAGCATTCCTGTCTTGACCCATGTGGCTGGTGGGGTTGCAGCCCTGTGTCTACCTCCAGCAGAGGCCTATGGGACCTGGCCAGGGTGGGAGAGAGAGGGGAGGTCACTGTATGTCTTCAGGCTGGACAGGACATTCTCTCTGAGTCCCTCTTTTGACATTACCAGGCACCTCAGCCTCAAGCCACTTCCAGACAAGCCCAGTGTTTATAATAATGATGTCAAGTAAGAGGACACTCCCCACTACGTCACTGTCCCTGTAGTCAGAGCCCCTTTACCCTTGCTCAGGAGATTCCCCGGTAATTTGAGATGCCTACATTATTCTCAGCTGGATCTGAAGTCTGCAGACCCAAATGGTTTGTTTTATAGAAGTGGATGCGGAGAAGAGAGTGGAGGCAGAAGAGGGTCTGAACCCTGTTCTTTTCTTCCTATGGCCTTGGTGTGCTGTGGCATGCTGTGGCTATGATGACGTTGGAGGCTCTGAGCAGGGGTGTTTTTATCCTAGGCCTGTTTTGGAGATCAGGCTGGTGGCTGAGTTGTTTCCTGAGGAAGCAAGGCCCCTGGAAAAGCACTGTTCTCTAGGTGCTCCTAAATCATCCTGTCGGGAACTGAGCTGGGGCAGCAGGACCTGAGTGGGGCTCTGCCACTGTGCAGAGTTCAGTGCCCAGCTGGGGGTTGGCCAGGTCACAGGGGGCACCCGGGGACTCAGGGCAGAGTCCTTTGGAAGGGAGAGTCCCCTGCCCCTGCACACACCATCTGCTGCTCTGCAATAGGACTCCGGTGGCCTGGAATTGCGGGGGAGGAGAGAGCAGCCTTTCTGGGCCAGTCTGCAGGAGGAATTCCTCAAGGAGCTCCCTTTGGCTGCAGACAGAAGTGGAGGGAAGCAGACAGGAGGGGAGGGAGGCAGACAGGCATCTGAGGGGTCTCTGTGGACAGGTGTCTCACTCCCAATCTGTCTCAGGCCTACAGCTTTGCCTTTGTGTAGCTGAGTGATCAGTGTGGGTTTGTGCGAGTGTTCTGGACTTGTCTGTGTGGGTGGCTGCATGTCTGGCCAGACAGGTTCCTTGGTAGAAAGTGTGCTTGTGTGTACTTGTGCTTGTGTGGCAGTGACCACATCTCCATGTGAGGCTGTGGGTGTGGGTGTCTTTGAAGGAAAGCACAGCTTCTATATCTTTGCAGAGATGAATGGTCTGCGCCTGCATGTGTGTCGGTGGGAGTACTCCTGTGAGGTCATTTTGGCATACATGTGAACTTGTCTTTCTAGATGTAGGCTTCAGTGTATGTGTCCATGGGAGTGTGTGATTATTTACCAAGAGTATGTCAGTGAGCCTCTGAAAGCAAATGTGTGTGTCTATTTATAATTTGTACAGAAGCATTCACTGATCCATTCATAAAGTGGTTTGCTTATTTACTCAGTGGATATCTTTAAAATATTTGCTCTGTGACTAGCCCCTCACTGGGCACTGGGAATTTGGATAGGTCTCTGTGGCTGGAGTAGAGCCAGAGTGAGGTCATCTAAAGGCTGGCCCATGGAAAGGAACTGTAGCAAGTAGTAAAATAAGAGCAATGCAGTACATCTGTCCAGGTGCCTCTGCGTGTACCTTTGTGTGAATGTCAGTTTAAGTTTCTCTGTCTGTCTGATCTCCTAGAGGGCAGAGCTCACAGCTTTTCTATCACCTGGGTAGGCTCAGGGCTATCAGACAGGTAGGATTGGAGGGAGGGACACTCACCTAAGAAGAGTCCAAGATACCATTCTGACACCCAGCTCAGTCTCACTCTGTGATCTGGCCTCACCTGTAGGGGTTGGATTACCTCATCATGAACTGTATAGGCCTTTTTTGTTTTGTTCTGTTTATAGAAGGAATATGGTTGATTCCTAAGTTAATTACTTTTTAGAGGTCAGATTGGGAGAATCCTAATTGTAGGAACTTTGGGTTTAGACAGAACTGGGTTTTAATTCCAGCTCTGCTATAGATGGGCTTTGTGTCTTTCAGAGTTACTTCTCTCTTGATTGCTGTGAGAGTGTAAAGTGCTTAGTATTGTAGATGTTCAATAAATATTCGTTTCTGTTCTTTTCTAGAGTCTTTCCAGCTTGTGTTCCCTACCAACTCTGGGTTCAGTAGACATGTTGACTAATCGGATTCATTTAAACCACATGTTTAAAGAGTTCTGGTCTATTATGGTTGGGGGCAGAAAGGACAGTTGGCCCTTCAATGCTTTCTCAGAAGCCACTGATGCCAATCTGTGTGTGAGGTGTCTTTTCCACCCCTCCACCCTGTTCTCTGATGTGGACCCTTGACATCACAGTCTTTTGTGCACACAAGACTATGGAATAGGCTCAATGCCCGCTTCCAGCCAGATTCTTCCCCTGAGCTGCTCCCCAGTGCTGCAGGATGCTGAGCTAAGTAGGTTCAGGCCAGAGGGTGGAGCTGGGTCAGGTAAGGCCTTAGGCTCCCCGACATGTCTGTGCCTGCCTGCCCAGCCCCAGCAGTGAGCAGATCCAGCCAGGGCAGCTGTCCCCCATGATTGATACTCCTGGGAGGCCATTGCTCTTGGCACACATGGCCTTATGATCCTGGAGCAGCAGGGAAACAAAGGCGACCTCCATGACTCCTGACCCCTCAGGGTCTCTAGGATGAGTTCCAGTAGAGACAACACAGAGAGCTGGGGAGGGCAGGAGATCGCAACCCCTCTTAGCCATGGTTGGTGGGGGTGCCCATCTTGGGAATCCCCTGGAGCCCGTTAAAATTGGCTGCTCTTGTGCTCTCCTGAAATATCCCTGACCTGGAGGGAATGAGGGAGGGGTCTAGGGTGCAGCCAGGGTTGCTGAGTTGGGAAATGCTCAGAAACTGAGCTCAGGGTGGCAGAGGCCCAAGGGGAGGCAGGGAGAGGGTCTGCCCTAGCAGTCATCTCTCTGACCCCACACTCAACCTGAAAGGCTGAACAGAGTTAGGCGGTCTCCCGCCTCCAGAGATTACTAGGGAAGTAGGAGTAACTTGAGCTACAAAAGGCCTTCTGGGGACTGGAGCAGTGGCTCAGCGGTGAAAGCACTTGCATGGTCTGCGGAAGGACCCAGGTTCCAACGCCAGTACTACACACACAACTAAGTGTTGGAGAAACAAAAACCAGATGAATAAATAAAATTGATTCTCTCTCTCTATTTAAAAAAATTTTTTTAAAGCCTTCTGGGGGTCTTACTGACCTCATCCTACCATCTCTGGGCTGCTCTGTTTGTGGTAGAAATGGGAATTTTCCGATTGAAAAAAATTGAAAGCAAGGGAGCAATTGGTGGGTTGTAGCCAAAGTAATGTGTTTAAGGAAATTTCTGCTTCATGCTGGCCAGGACAGGGAATGTCTGGTCAAAGAGCTGCTGACGGCCAGGGTCTCTGTAAGTAAACAGGATGCCTCCAATGGCCGCCCTGAGCTCATTTCCTTCAGCAGTGCAAGAGGGGGATGATGTCACCGTGAGTGGGGCCTCCTGGTCAGAGAGTCTCTCAGTGAGCAGGACCGAGGCTCAGTGATTGCTGGCAGCCTGGGTGCTGCTGCCCAGTTATTGCAAATAGCAGCTTGTATGGGAAGCCATACAAGCTTCTCCACATAAGCCTCCTCCACATACTCTGTGATGGTCTCCAGCCACATCCATGACCCCAAAGAGTAGGTATTTCTGGGGAAACCTGCGATTAACTGTCCCAGTTCCCAGCCTCCATGCAAGGCCTCTCCCTCATCCAGAGTGCTGGGCCTCCCCTAGTCATTGGAGAGGGGCACTGAGAGTGGGCTCAGTTGCAAGGCGTAGCCCCCAGAGGTACAGACTCATGTGGAAAGTGGACGGTTTTAATGTGCACCTCAGCCTGTCTCCTGGGGCCAGGCAGCCAGGTCCAGTGGGGGAGTTTCCATGAGCAGAGGCCAGGTCAGGGGTGGTTGGGAGGTGGAGTGGGGAGAGAGCCACAAAGCCCTTTCTGTGCCTCCTCCGCAGGCTCTTCCTGAGCACTGCAGCTGCAGGTGAGGCTTTTATGGGGTTGAAAGCCCCATGGCAGTTTCTGCTCAGCAGCTGCCAGGGTTTGGGACAGGCTCAATACCTCCACACTACCCTCACACCTTCCCCTCTTCTGCAGACTGGGAAGTGGGGAGCAGTGAGATTCTACGCAGAGAGGTGGACCAGAAGCTTCCTAGGGGAAAGCCTGTCTTTTGCTTCTTTTTGTCCTCCAGAATTCTGGATTGACTTCACAGGAGGCTTATTAGTCACACAGATCCACTCCACAGAGCAGCTGGCCCACTCAATGGCTGCCTGACCTGCTCCAGGATCACCTAAAACCTCAGACCAACAGAGAGGCTCCCAGACGACTCCCTGAGATGTGCAGCCTGACTGACCAACCCATTAATTCAGTCTAATTATTCAACAAATAGTCATTTAGTGCCTTACCTTGTTTGTGCCAAGTCTTGTGCTAGCTGCAGAGGGTACAGCCATGAACAAGACAGATCAGATTCCTGCTTTTAGGGAGCTGACGATAAGTAAACAGTCACGATGGAGTGTGAGTTATATGTTTTATGTTATGAAGGAAGTAAATGGGATTCTGTGGGAGATAGTATCCCGCTGACCCTGCCCTGGACATAATGGTCAGAGAAGAGCACGTAATCTAATACGTGGGCTTTGACAATCAGAAAGGACTATGCAATGAGCTTGTGGAAGAGCTTTCCAGATGGAGTAACAGGCAGTGCCAAGGGTTTGAGGTGGGGAAGAGTTTGGCTTAATTTAGGACTAACCAGAAATCACATGTGCCTGGAACATGTGAATGGAGCAAGGTGGCAGAGCCAGGTTGGAGGGAAGGGCAGGAGTAGACCAGACAGGCCTTGTCAGTCACAGGGAGAACTTGGATAGGTACGAGTGGAAGACCCTGAAGGCTCTAGCAAAAGTGTGACAGCATTGGAGAAGAAATAGACAATGGCAGTTATAGTTAAAGACCTTCCCACAAAGAAAACCGCAGGCCCAGATGTCTTCATGGAAAATCCTACCTCACATTTATGGAAGAAATAACACCAAGTTTGTACAAATTCTTCCTGAAAAATTGAAAAGGAAAGAATGCTTTACAACTTATTCTGTGAGACCAGCATTACAACTTGTTACCAAACCCGACAAAGTCATTTCAGGAAGAGAAAACTATAGGTCAATATCCTTCATGACATAAATGCAAAAGTTTTGATCAGAATTCTACCAAGGTTAGTCAGTGAAATATAAAAGGATAGTTCTTCATGACCACCTGGAGTTTACCTACAAATACCAGGTTGAAGTAACCATTGAAAATTAATTAATAGGCCCAGTGCAATGGCACACGTCTGTAATCCTAGTGACTTAAGAGGCTGAGGCCGGAGGATCTCAAGTTCAAGGTCTTGAGCAACTTAGTGAGACTCTATCTCAAAAAAAAAAAAAAAAAAAAAAAAAAAAGAAGGACTGGGAGATGTAGCTCATTGGTAAAGTGCCCCTGGGTTAAATCTCCAGGCTACTCCCCCCAAAAAATTTAATAGAATTCACGCATTAACAACTGAAAAAGAAAAAAAAAAGCATATGATCACAAATAAAAATGCAGGAAAAGCATTTGACAAAATCCAGCATTTATTCCTGATTAAAAACAAAACCAAAACACCCTCAGTGAAGTAAGAAAAGAACAGAACTCTCTCAACCTGATATGTGGCACCATGCAAAACATACTGTTAATATCAGACTTAGTAAGTGGAGTGCCTTTCCTCTAAGATTGGAAACAAGGCAAAAAGTGTCTGTTCTTAACATATCTCTTTAAGATTGTACTGATCCTAACTAGTGCAATATAATAACGATAACAATAACAACAACAACAACAACAACATGATTTGGAAAGGAAAACGTAAAACTGTCTTTGTTTACAAATGGCATGATCATGCACAGAGAAAATCCAAAGTAATACAGAAAAGCTACTAAAATGAGTCAGTTTAGCAAAATTGTAGTATATAAAATCAATATATGAAAATCAATTGTATGCCTATATATAAGCAATGAACACTTGGAAATTTGACCTTATAGAAACAATCCATGCTGAGCGTGGTGGTGCATGCTTATAATTGCAGTGGCTCAGGAGGCTGAGATAGGATGATCACAAGTTCAAAGCCAGCCTCAGCAATTTAGTGAGGCCCTTCAACATAGGCACAGGCAACAGTTTCCTGAGTAAGACTCCTATAGCTCAGGAAATAATATCAAGAATTAAAAAATGGATTAGCATAAAATTAAGAAGCTTCTGCATAGGGCTGGAGCGATGGTTGCTCAGTGTTTATGGCGCTTGCACTTGCCTGGCATGTGCAAGGATGTGGGTTTTAACCCCAGAACCATGTACACAACAAAGTGTCAGAGCAACGAAAGTCAAATGAAAAACTAAATAAAATTGATTCTCTCTCTCTATTTTCCCTCTGTCTTAAAAAAAAAGAGTACAAATAACAGATGGGAGAAGGTGAGAGATGGGGGATGTGCCAGGGAATGATATTGGCCAAATTATTTTGTTATATTGTGTGCATGTATGACTACGTAATAACAAATCCCATCATTATGTGCAACTATAATGCACCAATAAAACTGTGAGAAAAAAAGAATACAAATAACAATAAATGTATGGAGGATACAGTAAAAAAGGAACTGTTACACACTGTTAGTGTGACTGTAAATTAGTACAAGCACTGGAAATCAGTATGGAAATTCCTCAAAAAACTAACAATAGAAGTACCACATGATCCAAATATTCCAATCCTTGGTATTTATCTAAGAGAATTAAAGTCAGCATATTTTAGAAATACATGCAATTATTAAGTTATGAAATTA
This sequence comes from Aplodontia rufa, assembly GCA_004027875.1. Lineage (NCBI taxonomy): Eukaryota > Metazoa > Chordata > Mammalia > Rodentia > Aplodontiidae > Aplodontia > Aplodontia rufa. Next base: position 80,583 of record PVKS010001373.1, on the reverse strand, counting down.
GCCTAAGTGTCTGTGAACAGGCGAGTGGGTAAAGAAAATGTGAGAGAGATATAGATGGATGATGGAGTATTATTTAGCCATAAAAAGAATGAAATTATGTCATTTGCAGGAAAATGGATGGAAATAATCATATTATGGAAATAAGACAGACTCAAAAATACTGCCATATGTTTTCTCTCATATATGGAAATTAGAGGGGAGGAAATCCTCATGAATGTAGAAAGGACGCTTTTAGTACAAAGGAAGGAATCAAGGGGAAAGGAGGATGGGAAGAAGTACTGGGAAGGGAAATAGATTATGCTATGTACCTGTCCAAATATGTCAAAAAGAGACTACTGTATAATTTTTTTTTAAAGAAAGAGGGACAGTGAGAGAGACAGAGAAAGAGAGAAACAACTTTATTTAGTTTTACACATGGCCTTAGTCACTCAGTTGTGTACGTGGTGCTGTGGTGCTGTGGTTTGAACCGGGGTCCTTGTGCTTGCCAGGCAAGCGCTGTAACTGCTGAGCCACCGCTCCAGCCCCGTCTACTGTATGATTAATATACCCCAATAAAAATATTTTTTTTAAAAAGAGAGGGACACAGAGAGAGAGAGAGAATCAATTTTATTTAGTTTTTCATGCAGCTTTTGTTGCTCCAAGACTTCGTTGAGTACATGGTGCTGGGGTTTGAACTCAGGTCCCCATGCATGCCAGGCAAGCGCCGTAACTGCTGAGCCACAGCTCCAGCCCCCAATAAAATGATTTTTAAGTCAATTGACAATATGTGCATAGTTCTGTTTCTGAACTCTTCTTCTATTCCAGTGACATATGTGTTTATCTTTACATCAATACCATATTGTCCTGATTACTATAGCTTTATACTAAGTCTTGAAACCAAGTAAGGTAAATCCTCCAGTTTCACAATTCTTTTAAAACTTGTTTTTTTTTTTTGACTATTACTACAAAAAAGTCTTTGGTCAGTTTCTAATTGACTTCTGTGCAAGGCAAGAGATAGAGATCTAGTTTCATTCTTCTACTTATTTATATCCAGTCCATGAACATGGGAGATATTTCCTTCTTGCAGTGTCTTCTTCAATTTCTTTTGTCAGAGTTCTGTAATTTTCCTTGCAGGGGTCTTTCATCTCCTTGGTTAGGTTTATTCCTGGGTATTTTGTTTCTATTTTTGTTTTGAAGCTATTGTTTTCCTGTCCACTGACTTTTTTTTTTTTAAGGGAGGTGGGGGCAGAAAGGGAGAGAGAAAGAGAGAATCAATTTTATTTATTTTTTCATCTGGTCTTTGTTTCTCTGACACTTAGTTGTATATATGGTGCTAGGGTTTGAACCTGAGTCCTTGCAAATGCCAGGCAAGCACTCTAACCATTGAGCCACCACTCCAGCCCTCAACTGACTTTTTACAAAGGTGCCAACCTTTGAAGAAAAGATAGTCTTTTCAACAAATGGTACTAGAACAACTGGGTATTTGTGTTCAGGGAAAAAAAATTTGAACTTCTACCTTTACTTCACAACATACACAAAAATTAATTCAAATGGATCACAAACCTAAAAGTAAGCAAACCCCATGAAACTTCTAGAAGAAAATAGAGGAGATAATCTTTATAACCTTAGATTGGGCAAAGAATTCTTAGATGTGATACCAAAAATACAAATAAATGGAAAAGTCAATAAACAGTATTTCATTAAAATTTAAAACTTTTGCTGTCCGAAGGATACCATTAGAAAAATGAAAACAAAAAATTAGGACCAACATTCCATATGGGAGTTGGTAAGACTTCCTAAACAAGGATCCTAAAGTGAAAGAATTACAGTCTAAAATCAATGAGTGGGATGCCATTAAACTAAAAAGTTTCTGTATAGCTAAGGAAATAGTCAAAATAATCAAGAGACAACTTACAGAATGGGAGAGAATTATGGCCTGTGATCCCTCTGACAGGGGACTAATATCCAAAATTTACATAGAACTCAAAAAACTCAATAACAAAAACATAAACAGTCCAATCAATAAATGGGCCAGAGAGCTAAACAGAAACTTCTCAACAGAGGACATTGAGCAAGCCAATGAAAACATGAGAAAGTGTTCTAAATTACTAGCAATCAGAGAAATGCAAATCAAAACTACCTTAAGATTTTACCTCACTCCAGTCAGACTGGTAAAGATGAAGAATACAAATAATAACAAATGCTAGAGGAGTTGTGGGGAGATAGGAACACTAGCACACTGTTAGTGGAATTGCAGACTGGTCTAGCCACTCTGGAAAGCAGTGTGGAGACTCCTCAAAAAATTAGGGTTGGATTCACCATACGATCCAGCTATCCCTCTTCTGGGTATTTTCCCAGACAAGTTAGAATCAGCACATTACAGTGACACAGCAAAATCCATGTTCATAGCAGCTCAATTTACAATAGCTAAATTATGGAATCAACCCAGATGCCCCTCACTGGATGAATGGATCCAAAAGCTCTGGTATATGTACACACACACACACACACACACACACACACACACAATGGAGTTCTATTCAGCTATTAGAAACAATGATATTGCATCTATTGAAGATAAATGGATGGCATTGGAAGAAATCATGCTGAACAAAGTTAGTCAAACACAGAGAGTCAAGGGCTGAATGGTATCCCTCATTTGTGGAGGCTGGACCTAAACCCAGGTTTGGGAGTAAACAAACTCATATGTTAGATCCATAGAAAAAAATGCAAAATGTTAATATTTATGAGGTACAGTCGCAAGATACTTCATAAGATATTTGAGCAAGCTATGCTGTCTACCTGTACAAAAACATAAATGTTTAATTCCATTGTCAAATATTTTGAAGAATAATAACAAGGCATGATAGGAAGGGAGGAGAGGGGGAAATGTTGGAACTGAGAAAAAGCAAGGTACATTCCAAGCAGTTATAAATATCACTGTATTTACTATAGCCGTATATATAAAAGTGTTCTTCATAGGTATAAGAATTATGTCACTGTATTTGGGCTTTCTAGGAACAATATAGGACCCAGAAGAAAAGCAAAGATCAGAGAATGGGAGGAGGGAGGTAGAGGGATGTGTTGAACAAATTGTATTACTGAATTGTGTGCATTTAGGAATATGTGACAACTAATCCCAACATTATGTAAAACTATAATGCACTGATAAAAAATAAATTAAAAAAATAAATAAACAAATGAGCATGGCCATGTGCCAATAAAGCTTTGCTTATGGACACTGAAAAAAAAAGAAAAATGAAAACATAGTCACCAACGAAAGACTTATATCTAAAATGTAGCTTTGTCTGTGTAGTGCTGGAGATTGAACCCAGGGCTTCACATATGTTAGGCAAGTGCTCTACCACTCAGCCACATTCCCAGCCCCTAGAATATCATTTTAAAACCTTTTTTTTTTTAAAAGAGAGAGGGACAGTGAGAGAGACAGAGAAAGAGAGGAACAACTTTATTGAGTTTTTCACATGGCCTTAGTTGCTCCAATACTTAGTTGTGTACGTGGTGCTGGGGTTTGAACCCAGGTCCTCGTGCTTGCCAGGCAAACGCCGAAACCGCTGAGCCACCGCTCCAGCCCCTATATATACTTAAAATATATATAGAATGAAGGATTTATATCTCGACTACATAAGAAATATATAAATTCAATAAAGAGACAGATTAAACTTTTAAAAATCATCAGAAATATCAGACACTTTGTAAAGAAGATACACAAATAGCAAATTAGCTCATGTACAGATGTTCCTTGTTTATAAGGGGATTAAAAATTAAAACACAACGAGACGCCACTGCACACCCACTAAAGAAGCTAAAATTAAAAGATCAACCATACCAATTGCTGCCAAGAATGTGGAACAACGTAACTGTTATGGTGAGGCGGGAATGTAAAGTAGCGTAAACACTTTGTAAAGCAGCTCGTGAATTTTTCCAAAAGCTAAGTTTCCACCTGCTATACAACACCAACCTTCCTTTCTTAGGTATTTGCCCAAGGAAAATGATAGCAGGAGTTCACACAAGGACTAACATATGTTTATAGCAGCTTTGTGTATATTCACTAAAAATTGGACAACCCAAAAGTTCATCTTCAGAAGAATGGATAAATACATCATAGTACATTCATACAATGAAATGTTTATTCTTCAGAATAAAAGGGGATGTATTACTGAAAGAGTGAATGACATGGATGAATCTCAAAATCATTAAGCCATAGAAAAAGATCATACACAATTATAATATTCCATTCATATGAAATTCTAGAAAATGCAAACTTATCTACAGTGACTTAAAGCAGATCAGTAAATACCTGGGATTGAGAATTAAGGAAGGGAGAGTTGGATTTCAAAGGAGCCCAAGGATACCTTTTGGGGGGTTTGTAAAGATCATCTCATGGGTGTGTACCTGTGTCTAAACATCAAATTGTACACTTTATGTGTACAATTAATTGTATGTCAATTATATCTCACAAAAAAAGCTCAATCCAATCTCTTTGTTTTTTTTTTTTTCTTAAAGAGGGGACCAAGAGAAAGAGAAAGAGAGAGGCAATCTTCACTTCACTGTGTACATGGTGCTGGGGTTTGAACTCACGTCCTCGTGCTTGCTAGGCAAGCGACGTAACTGCTGAGCCACCGCTCCAGCCCCCAACCCAATCTCATTTTGACTTTAGTTGTAGATGAACAGAATACCTTTATTTATTTATTTATTTATTTATTTTTATGTGCTGCTAAAGATTGAACCCCGCGTCTCACACATGCTAGGCAAGTCCTCTTGCCACTGAACTACAACCCAATCCCTCTTTTTTTAATCACTCTGGCTCTTGTGAGAAGGGACTGAGAGGGGGTAAGAGTAGAAGCTGGGAGTTCTTGGAGGCTGACACAGTCACCTGGGTGAGACATGGTGGTGGCTGAGGTGACAAAGGAAATGAAGAGGAGTGGACAGATTTGAGAGATATTTTGGAATCTAAGCCAAAGACTTGTTAGTAGTTTGATAGTAGAGAAATCTAGGATGATTACCACATTTTCAACTGTAACACTGAGTAACTAGAGAAGCCTAGGCCAAGGACAGACCGTGGGTGGTGGTGGGCGAGGAGGAAGTTTCTTTTTCATCTACCCCTGGAGATGTCTGAGCTCTATGAGGACGGTCTGGGTGGAGGAAAAATTTGGAGGATGTTAACAAATAAATCAGATCTTAAGGCCAAGTAAATGGATAAGATTATGTAGAGAGAGGAGAGAGAAAAAGGAAGGTCTGAGAACTGAGCTTGGGCCACTTCAACATTTAGAGGTCTGCTGTAGGAGGGGGAGCCGGGAAAGCATAGCCCAATTGTGTTAATTTGCTGTGGTGATATAATAAAACCCTACAATATGGGTGGCTTAAAACAACCAGAAATTTATTCTCTCTCACTTCTGGAGGCCAAAAACTCAAGATCAGATCACTGGGCTGAAATCAAGTTGTTGGCGGGGCTCCACCGCCTCTGGAGGCTCCAGGGGAGATTCCGTTCTTGACTCTTCCAGCTCTGGCAGATGCTGTTGTTCCTTGACTTGAGGCCATTTCACCTCAGTCTCCCTCTCCATGGTCAGTAGCTTCCTCCTTTTCTGTTTGGGTCACTTCTACAGCTCTCTCTGTCTTTTTTTTTTTTTTTTTTGTACCGGGGATTGAACCCAGGGGTGCCTAACCACTGTGCTGCATCCCCAGCCCTTTTTTATTTTTTATTTTGAGAAAGGGTCTAACTTGCTTACAGCCTTGCTAAATTGCTGAGGTTTTTCTCAAATTTGTGGTCCTTCTGCCTCAGCCTCCCAAATGGCTGTGATTACAGGCGTCCACTACCACTTGTCATAGAGTTTAGGGTCCACCTGGATAAGCAGGAATGTTCTTCTTATCTTAGGATCCTTAATTATATCCACACAAGCCCTTTTTCCAAATAAGGTCTTATTTACAGGTTCTGTGAATTAGGTTGTAGACATATGTTTGGGGGGGTCACCTTTGAACCCACTTTACCAACTGACAAACTGAAAGAGTGACTAGTTGAGTAATGCAAGACCACAGGACTTCCTATGTCTAACGTTAAGAGAGATTAGAGAGGTCAAGAGAAGTGTTCCAGAGCCCAGCCTCCAGTCTCAGGCTGGGAGTATAGAACCAAGGCTGCAGCTGGTTTGAGCATGGGTGGGAGAGCCTCATGGGGAGGGGAGGTACTGCAGACAGGAGTCTTCCAGTCATCCCAGTCCTGACTCAACATCTGGCAGGAACCCTACACACAGCAGCCAGACTGATCCTGAAGCTGTAGATCTGTTCATATCATTTCAGTGGAAGACCAGCACCCTCAACTGGCCTACAAACCCCAGGGGTCTGGCCCAGCCCACCTCTGCAATCTTGCATCACACTTCCTGTCCTTGCTGCTTCCAGACACATGGTTGCCTCTTAGGCCACTCTTCCTTCTTCCCTGGGGCCTTGGCCTGGTGTTCCTCTGCTGGAAGGCCCTTCAACCTACTTTACCCAGTTAGCGTCCATTGATGCTTCAGATCTCAACCCAGATTTCTCTGCTGCAGGGAATTCTCCATTGTTTTCCTGTGTGTAATATAAATTCTTAGGACTCCCTGTCCTCATTTTCCATAGTGCTATCAAAGCTTATAATTGTGTACATATTTATAATAGTATTTAATTTATTTTTATTAAGGTACAGAGTCTTACCATGTTGCCCAGGCAGACCCTGAAATCCTGGACTCAAGCAATCCTTCTGCCTCAGTTTTCCCAGTAAATGGGACTCTGGCACATACTACCATGCTTTGCACTGTAATATTATTTCATTGATGTATAAACATCTACCACTAAGCACCACAGAGGCAGGGTTTGTATTATTCAGCACTCTATCCCAGGTGCCTTGTTTAGTGCTTGATATAGACAAGGAGCATGCGATGATTTAAAAACATGTCTGCAGATTTTCTGACATTCTTCCCATCAAGAGAGCTAGTCTGACTTTCCTTTAAATATGTGCTGGTTTAATGACTTGTATCTAATTAATAGAATGAAGCAGTATGACATCTGAGGCTAAGCCCAACATAAGGCTGGATGTATAGGTTAGCAGAAGAGCATTTACCTGGCATGCTCAAGATGCTAGGTTCAACCCCTGGCACTACAAAAAGAGGAGGAGGGGGAGAGAGAGAGAGAGAGAACATGGCTTCCTGCTGGTTCATTTTTCTTTTTGGATGCTCCCATTCAGAATGCTATGAGGATGCCCAGGCCACAGTGAAAGGTGTTCCAGCTAAAAGTCAGCAGTAGCTATCAGACTTTGTGCTGAGGAAGACTTTGAGGTGCTTCCAACCTCAGCTGCCACCTGTGTTAGACTGTTTTCTGTTTCTCTCGCAGAAAGAGGCTGGTTACTTTATAAAGAAAAGAGATTTGTTTAGCTCACAGAACTCCATTAGTCCCTTCTGAGGGCAGTGGACCCAGTGACCTGATTGCCTCCCAGTAGACACCACCTCTCTACATCGCTGCATTGGAGATGAGCTTCCAGCAAATGATCCTCAAACCATATTCAATTCATAGCACCATCTGATTTGCAATCACTTGAGAGACTGAGTGGGAACTACCCAACTAAACCAAGCTACTCCTAGAACCATGAGAGATAAAGATAAAATTATTATAATAATTATTATATAAGCCACTAAATTTAGGGATAATATGTTTGCAGCAGTAGACAGAGGGAACAGAATCCAATGCTTGTTGAATGAATAAATGTGAAGAGGTTGGTTGAAGGAACGTGGCCTGTGTTTCAGCTCTGTGAGGTTTAGTTGACCTCTCTCAGTTTCTCCTTCCCCAAGTGGCCCTGGAGATTCTGAAAGCCCCAGCTGAGAAACTCCAGGGTCTGCATTCCTCATAAGTGGCCTAGCGGAGAGTCCAGAAGCTCTCTACTTAGAGCAGAAGATACGGTGAAGCTGTCGAAAGTTAGCTTTGACAGGGGCTTCAAAGGGCACGGGTTTTATTGGGGGTTCTTAACCTGCGGCCCATAGATAATTTCAGGAGAACAAAAACATATGCTTTTCTCTATTTTCTTCCTGGGAAGAAGTTGTCTAGGCTCCAACATTTATTGGATACTCAGAAGAATCTGTGTCCCAGAAGTGTCAAGAAAAACTAGTCCAACTATCTTAATATCTAGGTTGAGAAAGTGAGAATGTTGCATTTTCAGGCAATAAGTTGGACTAGGTACCCCAGATAAGCTTTTTTCTGAAAACAATTCTGGATTGTTAAGGAAAAAACCCTTAAAAATACACTAATGCGCTGGCAAGAAATTGAGGAATATTCAGGCCCAAAAATTCAATAATTCAGAGGCAAGCTGGTCAGTGAAACAGATTTTTATTTTGAGAATATTTTAATTTTATTTTTAAATTTCTATTTCTCTTTTTACTTTTTGATTATTTTGGGGGGGTATTGGGGATTGAATCCAGGGGCACTTAATCATTGAGCCACATCCTCAGTCCTTATTTTAATTTTTTATTTTGAGACAGGTTCATGCTGAATTGCTTAGAGTCTTACTAAATTACTGAAGCTGGCTTTGAACTTGTATTCTCCTGCCTCAGTCTCCCAAGTTGCTGGGATTACAGGCATGCACCACTAAGCCTGGCTATTGATTATTATTAATTTTTTTTTAAAGAGAAAGAGTGGGAGAAAGAGAGAATCAATTTTATTTATTTTTTTCTCTGCCCTTCATTTCTCGGACACTTAGTTGTGTACGTGGAGCAGGGGTTTAAACTTGGGTCCTCGAACATGCCAGGAAAGTGTGATACTGCTGAGCCACCACTCCAGCCCCCTGATTAAATTGTTTTGAGACAGGGTCTTGCTCTTTTGCTGGTCTTGAACTCCTGGACTCAAGTGATCCTCTTGCCTCAGCCTCCCCAGTAACTGGGATTACATATTACATGTTGTATACCATCATGCCTGACTTTAAACATTTTTTTTAAGAGAGAAAGACCGTGAGAGAGAGAGAGAGAGAGAGAGACAGAGAGAATCAATTTTTATTCAGTTTTTTGCATGGCTTTAGTTGCTCTGACACTTAGTTGTGTACGTGGGTTGCTGAGGTTTGAACCCGTGTACTTGTGCTTGCTGGGCAAGCACCATAACCACCGAGCCACCGCTCCAGCCCCTAAACATTTTTACTGTGGCAGAAAAAACACATGAGTTCTACTTTTTTATGCTTTTAAGGTTACAGTACAGTATTAGGCACAACATTGTATGATAGATCTCTAGTACCTTTTCTCTTGCATGACTTGAAACTATCATTTTTATTTTTTTATTCAGAAAATTTGACTTTTCAGTCTCATGGGGATGAGCTGATCATAGAGAATGAATGATGTGCTAGTAACTATCTCAAATTAAAGCAGCCTGTATTCTGGTTTAAATGTGTTCCCTAAAGAACACATGTTGGCAACTTTATTCCTAATGCAATACTGTTGGGAGGTGGGCCCTAGGGCTCCACCCTCACGAATGGATTAATGCCAATTATAAAAGGACTTAAGACTGAAAATTCAATCTCTTGCTCTCCCTTGCCTATGTGATATGCTTCAACATGTTATGATGCAGGAAAAAAGTCCTCACAGATGTATCCCCTTGACCTTAGATATCCTAGCTTCCAAAACAGTGAGCCAAATAAACTTCTAAGATTTCTAAACTACCCAACCTCAGGTATTGTGCTATAGTATCACAAAATGGACAAAGACCCTATTTTTAGTATTTGTTGATGCTTATGATGTAAATGTTCCCATCATGGTAGATTTCAAGCTATCAATGGTACTAAGAACTCTTATGCAAAATTTCATTTTTTTTTAAAAGAGAAAAGGCCAGAGAGAGAGAGAGACAGAAACAGAATCAGTTTTTATTGACTTTTTCACATGGCTTTCTTTTGCTCTAACACTTAATTGTGTATGTGGGTGCTGGGGTTTGAACCCATGTACTCTCGGATGCTGGGCAGGAGCTGTAACCACCGAACCACCACTTCAGCGCCCAAAATTTAATTTTTTTTGTTTGTGTGCGAGCTGTTGGAAGTAATCCATCGTACTTTTGAGGGAAATTTAAGGCCCCTTTAAGGTAGGAACTCTAATAAAACCTTCCCTACATAAGATTGGAACTTCAGTGGGTGAGTAGATGTAAGCACCGCCATCTGCCAACAGACTGAAAAAAAAAAGCATATTTTCATTTCCCTACTTTCAGGAGACAAATAATATCCCCTATTTTAGTCAGCTTCCTCATCACTGTATTCAAAAACCTGACAATAATGATGACAGGAGGAAAAGGTTATCGGTTCCTGGTTTAAGGTCTCAGTCCATAGACGGCTGATTCCATTGCTCCAAGTGAGGCAGAAAATCACCCAGAAGTGTGTGCAGGAGTCAAGCAACTGAGGACATGGCAGTCAGGAAGCACAGAGGGTTCCTCTTACTAGGGACAAAATATAAACACCAAAGGCACATCCCTGGTGACCTACCTGCTCCAGTTACACCATAACTTTCCTACATTACTGCCCAGTTAATCCATATTATTGGATTAATCCACTGATTAGGTTAAGGCTCTCATAACCCAATCACCTCTGAAAATTCTTGCTTTGTTCAACACGTGAGTTTTTTTTCTCGGGACCTTGTGCGTGCTAGGCAAGCACTCCGCCACCAAGCTTAATCCTCAACCCCAACACATGAGCTTTTGGGGAACACTTCATATCTAAAACATAACATCCCCTGAGAAATCATAACCCTAAGTCAGCCTCATGTGGATTTGAAGCCTAAATTTATGCTGCTTGGATGGTCAGGTTTTTTTTTTTAATTTTAAGCTTTCTTTTTATAATGTTTAAGTAATTCATTCATTTATTTTTGTGGTACTTACTGGTCCCAGCTTGGAAGTTCAAGCAGGGAGGAAGAGATGAAAGACCCAGTATACTTGAAGAAAAACTAAATAGAATATCTGTCTAAAAACTTAAACTGTCATAACCAAGTCTGGAAATCCAATAGCTGTGTTTAGTGGATGATTAGATGCACTGAAGTACATCAGACACAGTACAGTTAGAACTAGAAGACACGTCTGCAGATATTCTTCAAAATGCAGCACAAAGATGGGAAATGGGAAAGAGCAGTTCAAGAACAAGGAGAATGGGGTGAGAAGATCCAAGATACATATAATTTGAGGTCCCAGGAGAAGAGGGAGATAATGGGACAGAGGCAAAATTTATTTCAGGAAGAGGCCCCCCACTTTTTTTCATTTTATGGTGCTGGGGAACAAACCCAAGGCCTCATATATGCCAGGCAATCGCTGTACCACTGAACCACATCCCCAGCCCCACAAGCAATATTTATTTACTTATTTACTTTTGAGAGGGAAGGGAAGGGAGAGAAGTGGGGAAGAGATATCTGTGTGTGTGGTTTTTTTTTTTTTTTAATCTTCCACTTAGTTGTATATGTGGCCCTGGGGATCAAACCAGGTCTTCATGCATGCCATGCAAGTACTCCACAACTGAGCCACCTCTCCAGCCCTACTACAGGCAAGATTTAAATAGTGATTGAGACTCATCCAGAAATCATCAATCTGTGCATTCAAGATTTCCAGTAAAACCCCCAAAAGATAAAAAGAGAGCCATAATTAGCCATGTCATCGTGAAAATGCAGAATATCAACAGAGAAAGTATTAGGGACAGATTGTTTTCAAACTGGTGACAATTTGACAAAAGCAGCTGATTTCTCAATAGCTGGAAGACAGTAGAATTATCTCTTCTATGTGCTGAGAGAAGATGACTGTCAATCAGGAATTCTAAAACTAGTGAAAAAAGTATTTTAAGAGTAAGAAAATATGATGGCATGATGAGAAAAACAAAAACTATATTTGCCACCATCAGGCAGAAAGAAATCATTCCAGATGGAAGGAATGAGAGACAAAAAGGAATGTAGAAACAAGAAAGTGGTGTGTATGTGAGAAGATCTGAGCAAATATTCTAAAAACAGCAATAGCAACATTTAATAAGCCTTTAAAAACAAAATAAAGATCAAATGCATAAGCTAAGAGGAAAAATTAGAATTACTTGTTTCTTGTATTAAGTACAAATTGAAGATGCTGGTTAACTTTAGACTTAGACAAAGAAAATATGTATGTTAAATGTCTAGTGCAACCACTAAAAACAGCAAAAAAATGTGCAAAATAGTAAACAGGAAAATTGGAATAAGAAAAAAGAATCAAGAAAGCAAGAAGAAGCTGGGCATGGTAATTCCTGCCTATAATCTGAGCTACTCAGGAGACTGAGGCTGGAGGCTTGCAAGTTTGAGGTCAGCCTGGGCAATTTAAGAAGATCCTATCTCAAAACACAATGAAAGGGGTAGAGGGCTTGCCTAGGCATGAGGTCCTTGGTTCATTCCCCAACACCCCCAACCCTCAAAAAAAAAAAAACAAACCCAAAAAACCAAAACCAAGAAAAAGAAGCCCAGAAAAGGAAGAAATATAAAATAATAGGGCAAAAATAAATAAATGTGCCTTTGCACATGGGCAAATATTAGTATTTTAATAAGTAAAAGTAAACGAAAAAGTTAAAAGAAAACCAATTGCCAGACTAGACAAAGCAAATGAATCCAGATGTAAATTATGACATTGTCTTATGAGAGACACAACTAAATGTGATACAGAAATCCTGAGAGCATAAGGATGAAAAATATAGCTAGATTATGGAACCAACCCAGATGCCCCTCACTCAATGAGCGGATACAAAAACTTTGGTACTTATATACAATGGAATAATACTCAGCCGTTAGAGAAGACAATATTATGGCTTTTGATATCAAATGGATGGAGATGGACAGAATTATGCTTAGTGAAGTATCCCAATCTCAGAGACTCAAGGGCCGAATGGTATCTCTCATCTGTGGAAGCTAGAATACATGGGGAAGCAGTATGTTAGGCGGCTAAGCTAATAATAACCTCAAATTGTATGATTCTTAATGCAACAGGGGGATGACTCCCTAGATTACTTGGAGGTGTAGGGAGAGGGATGGGGAGGGGGGAGGGTGTAGGAAGAACTCCTAGGAGACTGGAGGGTGGGAATATGGGGGAATCATCTCAGAAGGAAATCTCAGTCCTCCACGAAATATCCATTTAACTTTGGAGTTCTTCTGGGGGAAACCCAAGCTGGGCATCCATGATTTGGCATTAGCCCTGGATAACTAAGTATATATACATTGGTTCTTGATTGTTTGATAATGTTTCCCCCTCAATTGTATCTCTATATACATCTAATAAAAATTTTTAAAAAAGGATGAAAAAATCCATAAAATACTAACAAAAGAAGGCTGATGTATTTACATTAATTTTAGTAAAAATGGACTAGAAATAAAAGGGTCACTTGATAACAATAGAAGGTCCAGTTCATTAGAAAGATAGAACAATGATAGATTTATAAACACCTAACAACTTCAAAATACATAAAGCAAAAAGGAAAAGTAGTGGAAGCAAAATAAAAACAAATTCGTAACAGTGGGAGTTGTTAGCACACCTCAACTGATTGATCAGGCAACCAGTGAGTAAGGAATAGGACACTGAGATCCACAGAGAGCAAGTGACATGCCATACTTCATCCTTCCCCAAATATTGAGGGCTCTGTAGGTCCCAGATTCCACACTTCAATGCTTGGTCATTTAATCTGCAGAAAAAGAAAGCGTTTATTTCTATGGGCAGGTGGTCCCATTTTAAAAAATTATCGGGCTGGAGCTGGAGCAGAGGCTCAGCTGATGGATGAAGCACTTGCCTGGCAAGTATGAGGACCCAGGTTTGAACCTCAGCACCACATACACAACTGAGTGTCGGAGAAACAAAGGCCAGATGGAAAAATAAATACAATTGATTCTCTCTTTCTCTCTCTTTAAAAGAAAAAATTAGTGGACTGAGGCTTGGAGAGGTTAATTTGCACACGGGGCTTGTTTCAGTCAGCTTTTTCGTTGCTGTGACTTTAGGACCCAACAAGAAACAATTTTAGGAGGAAAAGTTTATTTGGGGACTCATGGTTTCAGAGGTCTTGGTCCATAGAAGGCTGGCTCCATTCCTTGGGGTTTGAGGTGAGGCTGATCATCATGGTGGAAGGCCTGGCTCCGGGATGCAGAGACTCCAATACAGATAAAAAATATACACCCCAAGGCATACCCCCAGTGATCCACTTGCTCCAGCCCTACCTGCCTTTAGTTAGTTGCCAGTTAATCTCCCTCCCTCTCTCTCTCTTTTTAAAGAAAGAGGGACAGTGTGAGAGACAGCCAGAGAGAATCAATTTTTATTTAGTTTTTCACTTGGGTTTCGTTGCTCTGAGACTGTGCTGTGTACGTGGTGCTGGGGCTCCAACTCATGTACTTGTGCCTGCCAGGCAAGCGCTCCAGCCCCGCCAGTTAATCTCTATCAGGAGATTAATTCACTGATTGGTTTAAGGCTCTTATAACCTAATCATGTCGTCTCAGCCTTCAAATTGTCTCACATACTGAGATTTTGAGGGACATCTTTCATCCAAACCATAACAGAGCTCTTCCTCAGAAATCTTAAATCTTACATCCCATTCCTTAACACAGTCTTCTCTCTTCCTACTTAGACAATCTTAACCCTCTACACCTCTTGATCTTTTTAACTTACTGGAGGCCTCTAGCCCCAGTGTTTCGGCCTCCTCTTACCGCTGTTCCTTCTTCCTTCATCTGGTCCCCTGCAGGGTCATATGAGTCCTTCCCTTCCTAATACCTCTGACTCCCTTGCACCCCCTCTCTTTGAGGGCTTAGTCCATCCCTGCAGTTCCCCTACAGTCTGCCTCTCCTGAATCTGAGAGTGACAATTAGCCTGCTGAACCCTGCTGGAGAAAGCCGCCCATCTCTACACACTGTCCCAGTCTCTGGACCCTTTTATCTCCACTGATGCTGAGACTTGGCTCCATCAACTTCTGCTTACCCCCATCTATGACCCTCTCTCCAGTGGCGCTTTCTCCTAAACACAACAAAGTTGCTTGAGCTTCTCCCCTTCTGTAAAGGATTCTCTCCGTCTCTTTCTGGCCACCTTGTGATCACTTCATTCTTCTTCCATCCAAATTGCTCCAAAGAGTAGTTAATGCTGTCCCCACTTTCTCCCTCCCTCTCCTCTCCTGCCATTGGCCCAGAGCCTGGGACACCGGGCTGTGAGGAAACCTTAAAACAGTATCTCCAGCAAGCTCTTGCTTCTCAAGGACAGTTTCCAGAAGCCAGAACCCCTGGGGGTCTCCAGCCCCAGGCCTATTAAATGCCATTGAACCTTGGGCTGGGAGGCTGAGGGCTCTGACCCCTTGTTGGCCCAGGTAGGGGATGTGCCTTCTCTGCTTTGTGCAGAAACTTGATCACTCAGAGACGTGGCACCAGCACCCGAGGGTGGATGCGCTGGTGGTCACGTGACAAACAACACCTTTGGCATGCTCTTGCTCTCTACTCTTCCCCCAGGGGACCTGCTCTCCTTGACTCTTCTTCATCTGGGCTGAGAAATCTTCTACAGACCCTGTCCTCAGGAGGAGAAAAACAGATGTCAGCTCTCCCCACCAGGGCCCAAGCATCCTTCCATCCCCCAGCACAGGCACCTGGCTCTCCCCATCTAATCTAATGCTGCCCTTTACCTCCAAGTGCAGTAAGGGAGGTGACAGGTGGTCTTTTCCCCATTTCCTATTCTCCATGCTCAAGGCCTTTTTTCTGGGGAGGGAGGCTATGGTCAGCCATAAGGCCTGGTATCCCCTGGGAAGGGCTAGGCTGCCCAGCAGAAGGAGTTCATAGGCAGGTTTGTCCTGGCCTGGATCCTGGCCTGGGACAAGGCTGGTGGCTCTGAGGCATCTTTTTGTGGGCATGGCTGGCTTTGGAATTCAGAGCCACAGAACTCACCCTCAGGACCTCTCACCTTCCCTCAGAGTGCTTTCCCTGTCCCCCATCTCAGCGAGATCTCAAGCAACCCTGGTGTTATATTTTTGGGGAAATAACTGATCATCAAAGCAGCAGCCAGCTCCTTTACAGTCACATTAGAAAGTGTGTTCCCATTAGTGCAATCCTTGCTAGCTGTGGCTGTGAGAATGGCATGGAGAGCTTTTAAAATACCAAAGTCCCACTGGGCATGGTGGTGTGTGCCTGTAATTCCAGCAACAAGGGAGGCTGAAGAAGGAGGATCGTAGGTTCAAGTCTAGCCTTAGCAATTTAGTGACACTCTGTCTCAAAATAAAAAGGGTTGGGGATGTGGCTCATGAGTTAAATACTCCTGGGCTCAATTCCTGGTACCTGGTACCAAAAAAAAAAAAAAAAAAAGAAAGAAAGAAAAACAAGAAAGAAAAAAACCCAAGCCAATGTCATGCAAGGCATGGTGGCACACACCTGTAATTCCAGAGACTAAGGAGGCTGAGGCACGAGGAACAAAAGTTTAAGTCCAATCTCAACATTGTATCAAGGCTCTGAGCAACATAGTGAGACTGTGTCAAAAAAATAATAACAATAAAAAGAAAAAGGGGTGTGGGTGTCGTTCAGTACTTGGGTACTTTTTTTTTTTAGAGTTATATACATAGTGGTTGGGTTCATCCTGAAAAACTGAGTGCTTTTTAAAGTTCCCCAGGTGATCCGAATATGTAGCATTGGGACTCACAAGGACCTTGAAGGAAAAAAAGAACTGTGGTTCTCCAAGTACAGATGAGAAATAGGAACCCAGAGAGGCAAAGCCATTTGGCCAAGGCCAGAGGGAAGGTAGAAGGGTGGCACTTGGGATTCAGATGGAGCTGAGCAGGTGGTCCGCTGTGTCTTAGGACTCACTCCTCTAGCCACTTTGGAATCTCACTTCACTGACTGGGAAGAAATTTCTGCCACTTCGTTTCTAGGGCTGAGCTGTGGCTGCACCAAGCCCCGAACATGGGTGGGTCATCACTGGTTCAGCCATGGGTTCCTCTCACTGGAAAGACGCACCCTTTGGGAGGAGGAAGAAGCATTTTTGAGGTGAAATGTTGTATAACAGCCAGGAATGGAAAATATTAAAAGCCCACTGGCGCCAACAAGTTTCGTGCCAGGGCCAGAAAGTACAGAGAAGAGGAGGGACATCCCTGCAGTGGAGGGCCCGGGGGCGTGGAGGGGGTCAGCCAGAGGCCACCCCTGCCCTGTAGCCCAGGCTGCCTCAATCTCCTGAGCCAGAGGAAAGTTCCAGGGTCATCACCCTATGGGTGTGTAAGGTTCAGGGTACCCTCTACTCCAGGGAAGGCAGTGGGTGCAAGAGTGTGGCCCATTGAGGGTGGGATGTCTGACTGGCAGGTGGAGGTGAGTCTAGTCCATACACAGCTCCTGAATGTCCTGGGTGCTTGGATGCCAAGAGAAATGAGGCAAGAACCTCTATCCTGTGGGGGTCTCACCATAGAGAGGGAAGGCAAGAAAACAATGTCAGTAGAATGTGGTAAATGCTCTACTGGAGGAGTATGCAGGGATTGTGGGACAGAAGAGGGACAGTCAGCTCAGAATGGGCCTGTGAGGAAGGGTTTCCAGAGAAAATGGTGGGTACCTGGACTGAGTCTCAATGCGAGTAACTACTGGGAGAAGTTGCACAAAGCTGGTGCTCTCGGGAGTTACCTCTGTGCATTTGGAAAAAGGTTTACTTATAAAAATGCAAGCTGATGGACTCATTCTATGCTTGGGGGTCCCCTTCACCACTGCTCCTGTCACATACATGCCAGACACAATTACAAGGTAGTAGAGAATGTACCAGGATTACCCATAGGGGAAAATGCTTTAATAAAACTGGGGGTAGAAGATGAGGCCCCTGGTGGCTAAAGATCTGCAGGCACAGAACTTCAGAGGTCGGGATAACTGCTGTACTGAAAAGAAGGAGAAGGGTCTGGAAGGGGATCTAAGGAGCGGTGGTGGAAGCGGAAGAGGAGAGAGGGAGCTGGTGTTGAGGTGGCTCCCTCAGTTGAATCTACTAACCCCACAAAAGCCCAGTGTGCGTGATCGCTTGTTGTGAGAACCAAAGGCCGGGCAGGTTTTGTACTGAAGTTGTGGAATGGGAGAGAAAACCTGAGCCCACAGCAGAGGAGGTTTGGAAGCAAAAGAGGCTCCCTAGGATAAACAGACATCCTTGGAAGGTTGTTGGTGTCCTGGCCGTGAGGCACTGGGGTTCGAGGTGAGTTCTCCTGGATTTCAAGAAACTGATAGGCTCCCAGTAGACATTCTGCAGACTCTGTCTTAAGCAGGACAGCCTAATTTTCTTATTTTACTTTGGAGGATACTGAGAGGGTCCAGAGAGGGAAAGTGAAATGCTCAAGGACACACTGCATATGGAGGTCAGAGCTAGGTGTGGGCATAGAGATGTTGTAACACACCCAGCAAGGCCTGCAAACACCTACACAGCTAATTATGCACACAACCATTTTGTAGGCATAAGCCTTGCTCCCCTGGGTTGCTGTGCTATGCACTGAAGCTTCTCAGATCCCTCATTAAGCTGGAGGAACTGGGTCCTGCCTGGCTGTCCTCTCCCTCATCAGCCCCAGAGGTGGGACTGCAGTGCTCTAGGTTCACACCCCAGGGAAATGCCAGGGAGGCTTCTGGAGTGGAGGGAGGGGCCTAGATGCAGAACAGAGGCCTGGGTTCCAGCTCTGGCTCTGCTCCTCCCTTCTTGTATGGCCTTGGGTAAGCCCCTTTTCCTGTCAGCAATCCATGAATTTATGATTGAGCCATGTGCCAATGATATAGAAATAAATAAGACACTCTTCCCCCTTCAGGAGCTCATCACCAAGTGAGGAAAGACAGAGCATTCCTAGGAAAAGCAATGAGCGCTGCTACTCAGCAGGGAGCTGTGGGAAGCTTGGAGGAGGGGGACTGGAGTGCTCAGGGAGTGTGTGTGAGCAAACCCCCAAATAGTGCTGGTAACCTTCACAGTGTCACCACACCTCAGGTCCTGCTTCCTGACTCCTACTAGGGGAAGCAGTGGGCACTGGCTCTCCATGAGCCTCTGACCCAAACCCAGCCCCAGATGGACCTGTCACCAGCAAGATGCAAGTGGAGCACTCACACAGAGAAAAGCAAACATACCACCGGAGAAACACCTGGAGCCTGAGAGATGAGGACCTGCTCCAGAGGATCCCAGCTCCAGCTTTACAAGCCTCCTTTTCCCCCCTCAGGATGGCCTGAGTGAGTTATCATTCTTATTCCCAGAAGCACAGAACAATTAGAGTCTCTTCACCTCCCTGGGGAGGTCCTGGAGGGAGGATAATAAACAAAGGGGCATGATGATGCAGTGGGAAGATCAGAGGATGGACATTAGGAGCCTGGCCTGTGTTGGATCCTGACTTAAATTCCTGAGTGTCTCCAGGAGCCAGGTCTTGGTGGACATCTGGTCACCTTGCACTGTGCGCTTTCTCCACTGTGATCAGGTTCAGGCTGAATTGAAAACCAACAGCAGCTTTGATGGAGGAAGCAGCGGAAAAATGAAGGCTGGAGATGTGCTCTCCCAGCCTTCCCCCTGTCTTTGGTGGAGGTGGATTACTTGAGAATAGAAGATTCAAAACTTGTCTGGCTCAGGAGCCACCTAGGAGATATGAAGTCATGCAGGGGAGGAGCAGTTCTGAGCCCAGCAGGTGTACTTGACCATCAGCAATCTGGTGAAGTTCTCGAGACTCATGTCTGAATCCTGGGGAGAGCAGAAGGACCATAAATAAAAGGTCAAAGAGCTGTTCCACTGAATAGACAGTGCATGTCTTATTTTAGCTAGGCAGCCCTGTTTGGGGATCAGGTAAGAGATGTATTTGTCCTACTACTGACCTTTGTGGACTCACCAAGTTGCCCAGGTCTTGAACTTGTGAACCTCCTGCTTCAGTCTCCTAAGCAGTTGGAGTTACAGGCATCTGTCAGCCCAACTAAGACAGTCTTTTCAACAAATTATACTGAAACAATTGGACAACTCCATGCAAAAAAAGAGGAACTATAACCCATACTTCATATCATATGCAAAAGCTAGTTCAAAATGAATTCTAGACCTCATGGCAAAAATTTAACATTAAAAAAACATAGAAGAAAATCTTTGCAACTTTGGGTACTTAGCTCCAACACAAAAATACAGTTTATAAAGTAAAAATTGATAAGCTGATAAATTGGAAAAGAGAAACCACAGACGGAGAAATATGTTTACAAAACACATATCTCATAATATATTTATCCAGAACATATAAAATTCATGTAAAACTCTGTAATAAGAAAATAATTAACCTAATTACAAAATGGGCAAAACATTTGAACAGATAATTCATCAAAGAAGGTATATGAATGGCAAATAAAGATGCTCAACATTGGGGCTGGAGAGGTGGTTCAGTGGGAGAGTGCTTGCCTGGCATGTGCGTGGACCTGGGTTCAATCCCCAGTACTACATATACAACTAAGTGGAGGAAAAACAAAAACCAAATGAAAAAATAAAAATTAAAAAAAGATGCTCAATATCACTGGTCACTAGGGAAATGCAGATTAAAAGCACAGTGAGATCACACTGCACACCCATTAAAATATCACACCGCACACCCATTAAAATAGTTGACAACAAGCAAGCAAAATGTTGATGATATGGAGGGCTAATGAGAATGCTGAGTGTCTAGAGCTCTCACGCATTGCTGGTGGAAAGGTAAACTATACAGATACACTGGAAAATAAGTTAGCAGTTTTGAATAAAATCAAATATGTACTTACCATACAACTTCACTCCTAGGTATTTACCCAAAAGAAATAAAAAACATGTTTAAACAAATACCTGAACACAAGTATTTATAGCTAAATATAATTACTAAAAACAAGAACAAGACAACCTACATGTCTTTCAAGTGGTAAAAGAGTAAACAAACTGTGGTATATCTATACAAGGAATACTACTTAGCAATAAAAAGGAATGAACTACTGATATACACAATGTGGATGTTTATCCTAAGAAAGCAGATTCCATTTATAGGATTCCATTTACATGACATTCTCAAAAAGGCAAAACTACAGGGAAAGAAAACAGATCAGTAGTTGCCGGCTGCTGGGAATGTAGGGAGGGGCAGATTGCAGAAGGAACTTCTGAAGTAATGGAAATGTTTTCTCTCTCTCATTCTATTTCTTCCTCCCCTCCCTTCCTTCCTTTCTTTTTCCTTTTTCTTTTTTGGTTATACTAGGGATTAAACCCAGGAAAGCTCTACCACTGAGTTACATCCCCAGCCCTTTTAAAATTTTGAGACAGAGTCTTGCTTAGTTTCCTGGCTGGCCTCAAATTCTTGATCCTCTTTGCCTTAGCCTCCCAAGTAGCTGTGATTGTAAGTATGTGTCACCATGCCCAGCAAAGTATTTTATATCTGAATTATGATAGCAGTTACATGATTCTCTTTCTCAAAATCATATAATTCAAAGGGTGAATTTTATAGTAGGAAAATTACACTTAAAATTTTTTTTTGGTACCAGGGATTGAAACCAAAGGTGCTTAAACACTGAACCACATCTCCAACACCCCCTTTTTTTTTCATTTTTTATTTTGAGACAGGGTTTCGCTAAATTGTACAGGCCAACTTTGAACCTGAGATTTTCCTACCTCAGCCTCCCAAGCTGCTGGGATTATAGGCATGTGCCACCACGCCCAGCTTATATTTTTAAAAATTAGGAGGAGGATTCAAATTCCTTCTCCTCTTCTCTGCCACTGCCCAACATCCTGTCCTCATAGATTTTTCTCCTTCTGGAGGGGGAGTGTCCTGATTCAGCCACCCTAAACATGGCTTTGCTTCTGGAACAAAAGGCAAATGGTTTACTAAGAATGGTCTCTGTGGGGCCAAATGTTAGTTTCTATCCTTCTGTCCCATTCTGTCTTTCTAGGTCTAATCATCAAGGGTCAGTCCTCCCTCTCTAACCTCTATTTCCCTTCCCTGCACAGGGGTCCTGGTGGTGACCTGGGTAAGGGAACAAATCCTTATGGCCTAGTCATTGTGTGGGCAAAAGATTCTGCTTGTAAAGTGGGAGGTTCCTAACATGAAACTTTCCATCTCTAGCCAGTAAAATAGCCTTGTGTCCCAAGAAAGTACAGCCTGCGAGGGCATCTACCCAGCATCCACCTCCGCTCATCCCTGACCAGAGCTACCCGCTGTCACTGCCTCAGGCTCTTCTGGGCTGCCAACATCTTGGTCAGATCTAAAGCCACACCCCACCCAGAGCCATTTGGGGTGTCTCAGGGGAGTCATTAAAAGAGGTCACAGGTCATGGGAAGCAGAGCAGCAGAGGCTGGTAGGTGTACAGGCAAGCTTGTCAAATGACCAGGGCAAACACACGATGGTGAGTGTGAACTGTCAGGGAGGTGGGAACACTCCTGAGGTGATACTCTGGTGAGTTTGCACCCCCCACTCCTATATAAAATTGTGAATGTGAAGTCCATAAGAAACAACAGAGAGCACTGAGGGAAGACTGTGGTGACTGCATATAGAAATGAGCTCAACGGTTTGTGCCACTGGGAGTGAG
The DNA here is from genome assembly GCA_004027875.1 of Aplodontia rufa. NCBI lineage: Eukaryota > Metazoa > Chordata > Mammalia > Rodentia > Aplodontiidae > Aplodontia > Aplodontia rufa. The sequence continues at coordinate 58,120 of PVKS010001373.1, read as the reverse complement.
GAGTCTATAAAATTGGGGTGAAGACGCTATGGTAACTGTGAGTACATGGTGGTAAGTCCTTCGAGCATTGTGGCAGCACAGCGAGAATTCCATGATCACAGGCGAATACACTTGGGCCTCTGGAGCTGGGATCACATTGCCATGAGCGCAGGGAATACCGTAGTCACTGTGCAAATGTAAGACTCTGGTGGTGGTGAATGCATCGTAGGGATACTGAGGTGAGCCTGTTTTAAGCTCAAGGAGCATGCTGTGGTGGCCACAGCAAGCGTAACAGAGGGTAGAGAGCCTTATTGAACATGTTAGGGGGGATACACTGGGCCCAGCGCCCATTCTCTGGGAATCTGCTCCCACCTATTGCCTCCACTGAATAAGCACCCACTTAACACGGCCAGGTGTTGACCTGCAGGCGGCAGTATGCGCAGCAACCAATATGGCATGCGCGGTTCTGAAGGCTTCTTTTCTTTTTCTCATATGGTCTAAGCTGGAGTTGTTATTATGGTTGCTCAGTTTCATCCAGCTCCTCTAGAGCGTGTGAATATGGTTACCAGATGTGAGTCTGCGACAGAACAGATGGTGGGTGAACTCCGAGGTTGACAGCCATTAAAGTGGTCTCTGCAGCTGTCTTTTCAGCAGGCACATGTCATGTTTACTTCCCAGCATCCATTCTTTCTACTGGTGACAGCACCAAAACTTGTCTTTGGGAAAAAAATCCCAGTAGCCAAACCATTCCCCAGGCTCCAGAAGGGAGCTTATCAGAGCTTTCCATCCCCATGGCTATGGGGACTAGGTCAGCAACGGGCCAATGAGAACCTTTCCTACCACATTTTCTGAAACAGTTGAGGAAGAGACACTCTTTCCACTGGGGTTTTGAGATTTCCAGCAGGGAGCCTGGACCTACTGGGAAACCCAACATAGATTCAACCTTTGTTCCAGTTATTGCTGCTGTGTAAAAAACTGGTCCAATCTTAGTGTCTTAAATGACAGCTATTTTAATATATACCACAGATTCTGCAGGTCAAAATTTCATGGAGTATTTGATTGGTTGATTCTGCTTTTTTGTAGCTCTGATTAAGGTCACTGAATGGCAGGTTGGTCTAGAGGACTCAAGAGAACTTTATTCATGTGCCTGGTGCCTTGGCAGTAACGGCTGGAAGGCTGGGCATATTGGGCTGGGCCTGCACCAGGCCTCTCCAGTCTGGTGTCTCAAGGTAGGTAGATGTGACTTCTTATATTGCAGTTCTCTCTCTCTGGAGTGGTCATCCTAAATAATCCTGGTGGAAGCTGTATGACTTTTTTTGACCAAGCCTTAGAAGTTCACCTCAACTTATTGGTTACAAGCAAGTAAGATTCAAGGTGAGGGAAATTAGATTCTGTATTTCTTTTTGGTGCATTATAATTATACATAATGGTGGGATTCAGCATGTCATGTTCATACATGCGCGTAACATAATTTGCTCAATCTCCTTTCCCAGAACCTTCCCTTTCCCTTTCCTCGTCCCTCCCATTGACCCACTTACTCTACTCTACTGATCTCCCTTCTATTATTATTATTTAATTTTATTATTATTTTAATATATATTCTATATCTTCATGGTTTAGTGTACAAGAACATGAGAAATGGGAGATATTATTGTAGTTACCTTTGAAAAACAGACTGCTACCTCCTCCTTGAAAATAAATGAATCACTAGAGAAGAAGTAGTTGAGATATGTAAAGAGAACAATTCTTTGTTATTGTTGTTTGTTTTTTGCAACATTGGGGATTGAACTCAGGGACTGTTTGCCACCTTGCCAAGACTGGCCTTCAACTTTTGATTCTCCTACTTCAGTCTCCTGAGGGATTATAGGCATGAGCCACCGCACTGGGCAAGAGAACAGTTCTGATGGTATTGTCTGTGTACCTGGATCTGACTTTTCTAGAACTTCAGTCATAAGAACCCTAAGATTCCTTTTCTGCTTAAACCAATCTGAGTTGTGCTTTTGTTACTTATAACTGAAAGACCTTTTGTTTTTAGTGTGTGTGCATCATTATCTACAGTAGCATAACAAACTACTGCAAAGCTCTGTGGCTTAGAACAACGATTTATTGTTTCTTATGGTTTTGTGGGCTGAGTGGGTCATTCCTCTGTTGGTCTTACCTGAGCGCACTCATATAACTTATTTTTTATTTTGAGACAGGGTCTTGCTGAGTTGCTTAGGGCGTCACTAAGTTTCCCAGGCTTTGCTGCCTCAGCCTCCTGAGTCGCTGGGATTACAGTTGTGCACCACCGTGCATGGCTAGATTGATTTCAAGTACTATAAGAGAGTGAAGATAGAAGCTGTAAGTCTCTTGAGGCCTAAACTCTGGACTTGTACAGCATGATTTCTGTCTTATTCCTTGATTCCAAGCAAGTTACAATACCCAAGTCAAGAGTGAGTAAAGAGATTATACTTCACAATGGTTAGAGTTGCAAAGACTTTTCTTTTTTTTAAGAGAGAGGGACAGTGAGAGAGAGAGAAAGAGAGAGAAACAATTTTTATTTTAGCCTTCCATGTGACTTTCGTTGCTCTGACACTTTGTTGTGTACGTGGTGCTGGGGTTTGAACTCACGTACTCATGCATGCCAGGCAAGCCCAGTAACTGCTGAGCCACCGCTCCAGCCCCAGAGTTGCAGACTTTGAAGCTATGTTTAATCTACCACAGTGTGATAGAGAGCTGGATCATTAGATGGAAACATCCTTGGGATTAGAGTACATATAGGAAGGAGGGTGCATGCGTAGGCAGGTGAGGAACCAACAGTTGGTGTGTGATTTCTACCATGGCTCCTCTGAGGGCCCATGGTCTACATTAGGCCCCTGGTTCCCAGGGGCAACTCTGAGCTGAAGACCTATTATATCTGAGGATCTTCACTTCTCTGAACCTCAGTTCTTCCTCTGTGAAATGGGCATGATCATCTCTGCATCGCAGATTGGTTGTGAGACTAGAGATGAGATGATCATCATGAATAAGCTTTGTAAATTATAGGGTGCCAAGTAAATGTGACTGAACATTATTATCCGCTGTTTGAGGAAAGAACAATAATAATGAGCCTGAGTAGTCAGAGAGGGAAGGGGGAAGGAGACTGAGACAGGGCTTTGAAAGATGGGAATAATCACACTGGTAGGGACAAAGGTCTGTATTTCAGGATGGGAAGCTGAGGCATAAGATTAGAAATGAACAGTGCTAGAACAGTGACAGACTTTCCCTCGGACAGGGAAGAGAGCCGCTTGGTCAGAGGGTGAGCCCTCACTACACTGGACTCCGAGTCTCTGGGCTCTCAGGCAGTGGGTCAGCAGCCCCTAAGGTGTCAGAGCTACAGCCAAGGCTTTCAGCCGCCAGGGATCATCATCAATCAGAGGTCTGTCCCTATCCAGGCCTGTAAGGCCTCTTCAAGCCACAGGAGTCAACAATGAGAGGAGGGGAGTGGAGAGGCGTTGGGGGGGAGGAGGGCAGAGCACTCCCCTCTGGAGCCATCAGAGTCAAGTCAGCCCCCTCCAAGCGTTTCCAAGCTCCTTTTCCAGCAGAGGGTGGAGCCCCAGGCCCTAAGCTTGGGTCACAGGCCATGTGGTTAAATTGGCTCCTAGTCCTTCCATCACCTGGGTGGGGGTGAGGGTGATTGATGAGCTTCTCTTGCTTATGTTCCAGGTCAAGACTTGGAGCTGCTGGAGACTAGCTTAGCCTGCACAAGGCCCAGGTGGTGACTCATGGCTGAAGCTGACCCATCCAGTTCAAGCACTGGACAACCTAGGCCTGTGTCAACTTCTCAAACCTTGTCTGGGTTTCTCAGCTGAGGGGAGCAGCAGCCTCTTCCTCAAAGGAGTTTTGGAAGGAGAGGATTGGGGAAGTTTCAGATTCCCCCAGTCTAGCCCTGCTCAGCTCTCAGCTCCCAGTCCAGTTGGACTTGGGAACAGAAAAGGACTCTGATGAGAGTTTCAGAGAGGGACAGAATACGAGCTGGGTGGGAGACATAACAGGGGGTTTGGAATCAGAACCCAGAGATTCTAGCTCATGGTCCCTCAGACCTGTACTAACGATGATGACACTCATTGGTCACTAGAGGCTAGGTAACTAGAGGCCTCTACCTGAGTGCTGGACTAAGCAAGGAGATCTAGGCAGGAATCCTACCCCAAAGGGCTCCACTTTGCCAAATTCTCACCCCATAGGATACTCTGCTTCCCACTATAGAAGACAGGCTGAGAGAGGCCTCTTTTATGTACCCTTGGGTTCCACAGAGCAAAGGCCTTAAAGAGTAGCTGAGGACCTTGACCTTGACCTCTGGTTCTCTAGTTTACCACCCTACACCTTTCTCTCCTATCTCCCCCCCCCCCAATCTAGCCTCATTTTTCCTCACTGTTGCTTCTCTGGCCTGCCTCCTGACCCTAGCCAGACTCCTTGGAACCATCATTCCTTCCTTTCTGTATTTCCTGCTGTGTTTGTTCTATATATGTTACCCAATTTTGCAACTCCAGAGCTGGCAGGGCCTATGAACTCACTCAGTCCAAACTCCTACTGCACATTTGAGGGTCCTGAGGTGCCGGATTATTTGGGTTGTTGCTAGTTCAAGGTTATACATCAGAATCAGCAATGGAGGCAGGATGAGCTTCTGACTCCCAAGTCTGTGTTTTATTCCCATTCTTTGTTCTGCTTGTGGTGACCCAGCCTCTGTCTGTCCATTCCTCAAACCAGGAGAGCTCATGTGAGCTTCACTCAGTTCAAACATCTGCTATCAAAGCCATGGGTGAAACTGCTTCATGGGCTGGCTCCGACAAGCTGGGGCCAGCTATGGGCCTACTAGCCAAAGCCTGAGGCTGGAAGGGAGGCACTGAGAGAGAAAGCAAATCAACGTGTGTCTCATGTCTGCTTGGGGGCTATCGCTGCTCAACATCCTCTCTCTACCCTGACTCTCCTCCGCAACAGCTCCGTCTAGGGTGATGCCCAGAGAAAACAGAGCTCCTAAACTCCTGCTTACGCACAGAGAAAGGCAGACTGGCATGGCCTATCCACAGGCCCACACACAGAGAAATGGGTAGACACATGCGGCAAGAGCACGTGTACAAATGCACAGGGCTCTCTGGCGTGAAAATTTGCACTGTCGCACTGTGGGATCATTTCCACTGGAGGCTTTTTCCTCTGAGTGCAAAGACAGCCCAGCCGACAGCCTCTCCGAAATAAGAACTTAGTGAGGGTATGTGGAAAGAGTGACCCTGGTGTGGTTGGTCACAGCGCCAGGCCTCCACCTCCAGGTGCTGGCACAAGGCAGGAAGTCCAGGCCAGGTCAGATGAGCCTGTGACATGAGGCAAGACTCAGGAGGCTCCTGCCATGGTCCTTATCTTCTGCTTCCATCTGGGACTCTATCCTTGTGACCAGCAATTCTCAAATGTGGTTTAAGAACCAGCAGCTTCAATATCACCTAGGAATTTGATAGAAGTGCAAAGTCTCCAGCCCCACTGAGGCAGAAACTCTGGATGTGGGTCTAGAAATCTATATTTTAAAAGCCCCAGGGCGGGTGTGTGTGTGTGTGTGATCTGAATGCACAATATAGTTAGAGATCCACTGCCTGAGATAGAGGGCAACAAACCTCATGCTGAGGGGGCGGGGGAAGCCCTGGAGCACAGGCAGCTGCTCACGACACCTATGGGTGAGGCTGGTTGCTGCCATGCTGGTGGACACCCATACCTGAAGTCAGTGGTATTCACAAAGATGCATCTGGTCTCAGAGCTGTCCACATGCTGGGGTTCTGGGGTCCCTCTGGATACGTGCCAACACTTGGAAGTTGGGAGAGTCAAGGTAGAACTTTTCTCACCATGTGTTATCCTGTACCTCACACTTCCTTTGTTCAATGTCCCTTTTGAGGTTTCCAGAGTAGTCCCTCAGCCACCAGAGAAGCTAAGTAGTTGCCCAGCTGAGATCAGATGCACCGAACTGAGAGGCCACAGTGACCTGTGTGTCCAAGAGCACTTGAAGTATGAGCTAAGGCCAGCGAAGTGCTTTTTCTGCAATGGGGGAGCTAGGGCCAGGGGAATGTGGGGGATCAGCAAGAAAAGCTTAGGAAAGAGTGCACCATCCCCAGAGCCATGAAATGCTGCCAGATGGAGAATTCCCCTTGGCCCTTCCCCAGGGCTGCTCCCAGTGTCCAGCCCACCTCCTGACCCCTGGCCTGTGGAGCTCCAGGCAGCTGCCCACCTGGGCCATCCCCACAAGGATCTAGACATGAAATCCCAGCCTCTGTGAGCTGCAGGGGACGTGGGAGGGGAGGGAAGCTCATGTTCAGATCTGGTTTCACTGCTGCTTCCCGTGGCTGGCTGCCACAGGCTGAGCCACCAGCTGTGCTATATAAGGCCTGCGCTGGACTGTTGGAGAGGCGAAGACTTGAACCTCCGCTAAGGAGTCCTACTCAGAACACGGGTGAGCTCCACTCCCAGTCCCTTTGCCCCATCCCTGCATCATGCTGTCTGGCTTACCGGCTCCTGTCCTCCCCTGACTACCCTCTTTCTCTTTTTTGCTCACTGACCGATTATCTTCCAAAGAGAAGACCCCACTTTCTGCTAATGAAATGCTCTTTCCCTGTTAGTCCTCCCTCTCCAGAGATCAGGGACCTCCACTCCCTCCAGATGGCCCCACTTTGGGCCTCTGTACTCCTGGGTGCCCTGCTCTTTTCCTGCGGTCAGTGTATGTTGTCCCAGAGCTCTGTGGAGCATGAGTTTGGAGAGCCTGAACATCAGGACATTTGCGGAGGAAATGGCGGGATGCAGAGAAACTTCCCTGGGCTGCCAGATGGGAAATGGTTTTTCCACAAGGTGCCTCAGGCTACCTTGGCCTCTCAGACTTCCCGGGAACAGGCTTGGCCTGAGTGCTGCACAGGCCTGCGGACTACTCAGATCACCCGTGACTGGGGTGAGACCTGCAATAGCTGGAGTTGTGACTTTCCCGGTGACTCTGTTCTCTCTTCTAAAAAACAGGTTGGGAGAAGGTTTGTGTTTTTAGGGCTAGCTGGTCTGCAATGCGGGATTGGTTTACTCTTCCCCTGGCGCATCTGAGTTTTTCCATCTTTATCTTAGAGAGAAGGAATCTTCCCTTTCTTATTACACCCTGGGCTTTGGAGATTGAAGGGAATCATTTTTGAGTCTCCAAGAACTGGTTAGATTCAGAGTTGGCCAAAGCTCTGGAGAGAGAGAAAAATGTCCTGTGGATTGAAAGCCCAGCCCACACATGTCCCACGGTTCCCTAACCTTATTGCCAGGTCTGTTGTCCTCTCCCTGCTCCTGTGGCTCCTGTGGCCCCTACCCCATCCTCAGCACTTATTGGGGAACCCTGACCTCTCATATTGTACCCCTTGTCCCCGCTTTCTCTCAGCTGGCTGTGAACTTCCACCCAGGCCCCCCTCCAAAAAAAAAAAAACAGGCTAAAATGTGTTCCAGCTGCAGCACATGCACATCTGGGAATGTATTCTTGGAGGTGGTGTGCAAGGCATCTGAGCCTGACAGCTGCCTGCGATTGTTGGGACTGCTGTGGTCAGGGCCAGGATGCACTGCCTTTATATGTAGCCCCTGAGCAAGAGTGTGAATCCCATCAAAGTGTAGCAAAATGAAAGCCCCCCAAGCCCAGGTATTGAAAGTGATTAATGAACCACCCAGAAGCTGCTGGAAATGAGTCCTGGCCCCTCTCAGTGGCAGGGAACCTCTTCACTTTTACTCTCCCTTGTGACCCATTTCAATATGGGACCCTGGAGAATGGTCCCAGGGTTGGAACCTGGGTCTTCCTCTTTTGAACTCAGATTCTGAACCACTGCATCTTCCAAGATGCTCAGTTTTGCAGCTTGGGGAAACAACTCCTACATGATTTCATTCTGTCTGCCCTTCCATCTTTGACAGGTCAAGAAATATTTCACTCAGAAATGTGGGATCTAGGCGCTGGAGCGGTGGCTCAGCAGTTACAGCGCTTGCCTGGCATGCACGAGCACATGAGTTCAAACCCCAGTACCACGTGCACAACGAAGTATCCAAGGAATGAAAGTCACATAAAAAACTAAATGAAAATTTCTTCTCTTTTTCTCTCTCTCTCATTGTTCCCTCTTTCTTAAAAAAAAAGAAAAAGAAAAAAAGAAAGAAAGGTGAGATCTAACAAGCTTTGTTTCTTTGCAGGTCATTTGATTTGAGAAACTTTCCAGAGAACCCCATTCCTAAGACAAACTGACTCTGTGAAACACCCTCACCCATCTCCTGCCACATTCCCAGAGGACCTGGGGGAAAAGATGGTGGGAACGAAGGCCTGGGTGTTCTCCTTTCTGGTCCTGGAAGCCACCTCTGTGTTGGGTACAGGCTAAGTATCTTTTTTTTATTGTTTGTTTTTAAATACATGTAAGTTTTATTGAGATATAACTACATAACATAAAATTCACCCTTTTAGACTATATAATTCAATATTTTAGTATACCAATAGATATTTGCAACCATTGCTAATATCTAATTCCAGAAAATTTTCATTTCTCTAAAAAGAATCCCCAAACCCATTTGTAAGTCACTCTCCATCCCTCCCTCTCTCCAGATCCTGGCATTTACTAACCTACTTTCTATTTCTACAAATTGGCCTATTCTGGATATTTCATATAACTGGAATTATATGATATGTACAGGCTAAGTATCTTTTAGCTTCCAAATCCCCCATTTACCATAGTGAAGTCATGTCTGGTCTGGGACCAGACATCTGCCTTAAGTCATGGGCCCTAAGATCTGAGGCTGTTTGATGGGTTTATTCATACTTTGCACACTTCTTAGATGGTTCCCCATACTAAAACTCACAGAACAGAGGAGAAATGAGGAGAAGGATGAAGGAAAAAAAGATAGGAGGGTTACTGCCCCTAAGTCCTAAATTTAGCTCCGAGCTTCCCGGCAGCCAAAGCAAAAGGAGTCACAGGGGAGCACTGAGTTCTTGGAAGCAGGTTTGGGGTTTGATCTGTTTTTAGTTTCTGTTTTTAGTATTGTGTTCTAGAACTCAGTTGTTTCATTTCGATCCTGAGCCAAATTTTGCAGAAACTCCAGAACCCCTTCTGGTCTCCTTGCCCCCCCCTTTTTTTTTTAAAGAAAGAGGGAGAGAGAAACACTTTTTCATGTGGCCTTCGTTGCTTCGAGACTATGTTGTGTACCTGGTGCTGGGGTTTGAACTCGCGTACTTGCGCATGCTGGGCAAGCACCGTAACTGCAGAGCTATCACTCCAGCCCCTCCTTGCCCCCTTCTGACCTCATCCTCTGGTAACATTGAACTCTGAAGAGAACAAGTAGAGAGAATTTGCCTGCTGGGACTGCTGACTTCCTGAGCACTACATTGCATGCTGTTTTCCCACCTCTTCTTTCTCTCCTGATTTCTAATCACATACTCAGATAATGAGCAACGAAACAAAACAAAACCCCCCTCAATCCCCTCTTTCAAAGCTGCACACCCTGCAGGCTTTGTGAGCACAGATGCAGGAACAAAGGCTGTCTCAGCATTGCGCCAAGCATAGCGCCAACCCGCGTGCACCCGCCTTCTGCCTTGCTCTTCCACCCAGACAGCTGCTCTTTGTGAAGATGATTAACATTCATCCATTTGAGGGGAAATCAGATTAGGTTGATTAAAAGAGCTCCCATCACCCCAGTTAAGCAGCACAGAGAATTCTGACTTGGCTCCTCGCCTGGGAGTTAATTGCCTTTCAAGACTTTTATACCTCTCTGCTCTCTTTTCTCCTTCCCATTCCAGAGCTCCCAACCCAGCCTCATGTGTAGGAGGGCTTGGAGCTGCCCTGCTGAGTACCCTGTATTTATCTCAGACCCCCACGAACCTCAGGTCAGAAAAACCAAGGATGTGGACTCAGTTAAGCCATTAGTCCTCTGTGAGAGGGTGGACTCCCAAAGCCAAACTCTCAAGGGAAGGGAAATGGACATCTCTTGTGCCAGGCATTGAGCTAAAGGAGTTGTTCACACTTATTCAGCATATGCTCTGGTTCTAGGCGTTGTTCTAAGTGGATTTTATGAATGAGCTTTTAGAATCTCCACAATTCCCTGAGGCAGGAACCATTATGAGGAGAAAACATGGGACCAGATGGGTTAAGTGGCTTGCCCCAGGTCACACAGTTGGGCAGTGGCACAGCCTGCAGAGCTCCTGTTCTCAGTCTTCATGTAGTTCAGAGATGTTGATGTTTTATGTCACGGAATCCTCATGCCAGAATCACACTGTATAGTGGGAATTAATAAGGTTCAGTTTTGCCAAGAAGGATAGGTTCAGGAGCCCCAGCTCACTGGTTGCTCAGCAGCACCTGATTATCCATTTCTAGAACAAGAGTGAAAAGGGAACTACCATTCATGGAGTTGACTTGCCAGGTCCATTCATTATTACCCCTAATAATGCACCAGACCTCATGATGTAGTAATTATTAATGCGTTTCTATTTTGTGGGGTAACGGGTGCAGAGCAGTAGACTTTCTGAGGTTGTGCAGTAGTAAGTGGTAGAGTGATGAAGCCCCGCAGTTGGGTTTCATGCTATCCACACCACACCATGTGGCTTCCCTGTGTCTTGAGAGACCTGTGGCTAGGCCTGGAATCTTCACTCAGTCTTTTCTTCCTCTGACCCTCAGGGAGGCAGACAGTGCTCACTCAGTCAGTGAGAAGAGTCCAAACTGGGAAGAGGACCGCCAGCACTTTTTCCAAGCCTGCTGATCCCCTGGAGAGTGAGTTGTGGTTGGAGCAGGAAGGGTTCGGAGGGCTAGGATCTTTATCAAGCTTACTAAGTGAATCTCTGAAACCAATGTATGATGCTTTTTGGTGGTAGTGGATTGGAGATTGAAACCAGAGACACTTTGCCACTGAACTATATGCCCAGTTTTTTTTTTTTATTTTTATTTTGAGATAGGGCCTCACTAAGTTGCTGAGGCTGTCCTTGAACCTGTGTTGCTCCTGCCTGAGCATCCGGATTTGTTAGCATTTCAGGCACGTGCCACGGCACCTGGCTGTATAAACCCACTTTTACAAGGCATTTGGCTTGTAATTTTGGGAGGGGCTGGAGCAGTGGCTCAGTGATTATGACACTTGCCTGACATATGTGAGTATGCGGGTTCAAACCCCAGAACCACATACACAATGAAGTGTCAGAGAAACAAAAGTCACAGGAAAAACTAAATAAAATTGCTTCTCTCTTTCTCTCTCTTGCTCTAAAAAAAAAAAAAAAGATGTAGTATGAGACAGCTCAGAATAATGAGGTATCTGTTATATTCTACCTATGTTGTAGAGCTTCCTGGATCCAGAGCATAGGCAGGTGGGGAGGGAGGTGCGAGATGAAGATGGAGAGATAGCAGGAACTGTCCTCCAGTATCCTGAATGCACTGCTAAGGAGATTTTTAAGCGAGAGAGTAGTGTGGTCCAAAACATGTATAGAGAGTTCACCTCAACTAGTGTTGGGGAAGGATGAATTGGGGTAGAAGGAGACCCTTGAGGTAGAGAGACCAGGCAGGAGGTTACTGCCATGGCTCCTTCAGACTGATGGAGGACTCTGGCTTGCAGGAACAGAGGGGATTGGAGCGATACTGCTGAGACAAAGATGCCAGGGCCTGAAATCATGAGGGTGGGTGAGAGGTATCAGGGAGGACTCCCAGGGAAAAGAACTCGATCTCCTGCAGGAATGGCTCCTCCCCAACCCAGCTCTGTCTCGCAGGTCCGGGAGAGTGGACAACGTGGTTCAATATTGACCACCCAGGCGGAGAGGGTGACTATGAGCGGCTGGATGCCATTCGCTTCTACTATGGAGATCGGGTGTGTGCCCGTCCCCTGCGGCTGGAGGCACGAACCACTGACTGGATGCCTGCAGGCAGCACTGGCCAGGTGGTCCATGGTAGTCCCCGTGAAGGCTTCTGGTGCCTCAACAGAGAGCAGCGGCCTGGCCAGAACTGCTCTAATTACACCGTGCGCTTCCTTTGCCCACCAGGTGAGTCTGAATGACCCCTACTGGCTACCTCCCTCCAGTGTTGGTGCTGGGAGAGGCCAGGACCTGCTTCTGAGCATAGGAACTCTGAACATCACACACATACACACGCTTCCACCCAGAAGTGCCATAAGCTACCCAATATTGTTCTGCATTCATGGGACCCTTTGATATCTCTGTGGTATGTGCTCGAGTGGCTCAGGGGTAAAGATCACAGGCTCTGAGTGGGCTGCTGGGGTTTCAGTCCCGAACCTACTGTGAGGAACTGTGCTTCCTAGACAAATTTTCTGATGTTTTCTTAGCCTTAGTTTTCTCACATGTAAGACAAGGATAACAGTAAAAAAAATTTTTTTAAAGAGAGAAGGAACAGTGAGAGAATCAGTTTCATTTAGTTTTTCACGTGGCTCTCATTGCTCCGGCACTTTATTGTGTACGTGATGTTGGGGTTTGAACCCAGGTCCTCCCGCACGCCAGGCAAATGCCACAACCACCGAGCCACCACTCCAGCCCCAACAGTAGATCATCATAGGGGTTTTTATGAGGATTAAGTGAGATTGAATGTAGAGGGCTGAATCCATATTCACCAGGTGTTAGTTTCTGTTGTTCCTATGTGCCAGGTACGGTGCTAGCTATCTACATTACCCGATCTATACGGCTGACCTTAGAGGCCTATCGCCTGCCTTGACGGTGTGGAGAAGTTAGGTTGCTCCTCACAATCACACAGCTGCGGGGTGCAGAGCAGGGGTTTGAACCACGTGTGTGTTTGCAGAGTTCATGCTCTTTATATTCTCCCCACTCCTGCACTGGATGATCCGGTGTTAGGGGTGTCAGCTGCAGGCCTGTTCACTTTCGGTTTTTGCTTTGCCTTTTGTTTTTGGCACTGGAACCCAGGGATGGTCTACCACTGAACTACAGCCCCAGGCCTTTTATATTTTTTTACTTTGAGACAGGCTCTCACTAAGTTGCTGAGGCTTGCCTTGCACTTGCAATCCTCTTATCTCAGCTTCTCAAGTCACTGGGATTACAGGTGTGCACCACCATGTCCATTGTAGGCCTGATCACTTTGGATAGGCACCCCTCTCCCTGGGAATCTGGAAGTCCACACAGCCTGATGCCACAGGCCCAAATGCCTGTGGTGGTCTCCTGAACAAGGTCTGAGCCCCTATTCTTGCACACAGTCCTCAGACCAGAGGTGAGGAGGGCAGGTAGAAGGGGGCTGGATGTTCAAGTCACTGAAGGCCGTAGGCCCTGACTTCCCAGGACGCCTGTGTGCAGGGAACACATGGCTGTTTCCACACTGGTAGGGAAGGAAGTTTCCCTAGAGCAACATATTAAATCTAGTCCCACTCAGGGCCATGCCAGCCCATATGGTGCTTTTGCACAATTTACAGACACTACTTCTTCAAGATTTTGACTTCCCTGTATTGGAAAAAATCATTGCAAAAAAAAATTATCAGTAACATCTATGATATAAACGGGGGCCCTGTCTCTCCTTATCAGATAGAAGAAACAGTCTCAGGGTCAGGTTTCCTGACAGAGTACCCTTGGGTGAGGAGAGAAGTCTGATTATCTCCTAATCAATTTGCAGGGTCCCTGCGCCAAGGCACAGAGGGCATCTGGAGCCCCTGGTCACCCTGGAGCAAGTGCTCAGCTCCCTGTGGTCACACTGGGGTCCAGACTCGCACACGCACCTGCTTGGCAGAATCTGTTTCACTATGCAACGAGGCTACCGAAGAAGGCCAGCTCTGTGTGAGTCAGGCCTGTACAGGTACCATCCTCTCTCCTGACACTGGGCAGGGTGTAGTGGGTGAGGTTGAAACAGCATAAAAGGATGGGTTAAAGGGTCGGTCTGAGATGGTTTCCTTCATTCACTCATCAAGTGTGAGTGAATTAACTGGGTATCTCTGATGGGAGGATAAAGAGGATAATTACGAACACAGAGCAAAGTCAATAATCATAGCTTAGAATAATCCGGAGAGGCTCCCTTGAGGAGGTGTCCTGGGCTTAGTCTTGAAGGATGAGTAGGGATTAGTCATGCAGGCTGATGAAGAAGGATAACAAAGGCCTAAAGAGAGGAGAGAAGCACATGTGAAACTGGGATGTGGGTGAAGGAGGGCCCCAACCCATATAAGTCCTGTTGATGTGGCTCCTTGTTCCACAGCCTGTGATCTGAACTGCCCCATGGGCCGAGTGAATGCTGACTGTGATGCCTGCATGTGCCAGGACTTCATGCTTCATGGGGCTGTCTCCCTTCCTGGGGGCGCCCCAGCCTCAGGGGCCACTGTCTACCTGCTGACCAAGAGGCCAAAAATGCTGACCCAGACAGACAGCAGTGGGAGGTTCCAAGTTCCTGGTTTGTGTCCCGACGGGAAGAGCATCCTAAAGATTACAAAGGCCAAGTTTGCTCCCATTGTGCTCACGATGCCCAAGAGTAGCCTGAAAACAGCCACCATCAATGCAGAGTTCACAAGGGCAGGTAACTAAGTTCTCTGAGGTTGGGTGAGTGCTAAGATCGGCTTCCCAACTCACTCAGAGTGAAACCCGAAGTCTTTTCTATGGCTCATGAGACCCCCATATCATCTGACTCCCTTATTTCTTTGTTCTCCTCTCATAGTACTCTCCACATATAGAATCACTTTCCTCTAACCAAAGTGACCTCCTATCTAAAACAGACTCACTCCTGCCTCAGGGCCTTTGCGCTTGCTGAGTGTACTCTTTGTAGTGTTCTTTCTTCAGATGTTGGTAGGTCCTGCTCTCTGGCTACCTCATTTAAAATAGTCAATTAGGTTTGGAGGTTATAGAGAGAGGGGTTTGGGGAGCTCAGAAATGGTGCAGAATGATCAAAAAATTTCTGCTGGGGACAGCAAAACATGAATGTCGTGCTTTTTAAAATTGCTAGTTCTGTTCCAATTGTAGTGCTTAGAAGTTGTGCCTGGTGCTAGGTTCCCTGGGTACTCTACTGTCCCACCCAGATGCTGCTTGGGAGGCCATAGGAACAAGAACCAGGATGAGGGGGTGGACTGGTTCAGACCATTAGAGATGGACTTGGGCTGGGTGTGAAGCCATACAATTTGAACACCATCAGGGACCCTGAGAGAGCAAGGTTCTTAGAAACTGTCACAAAGAAAAACCCAAACACTATTTCTCATCTTCTGTCTCAGAGACTCCATATATTGTGATGAACCCGGAGACAAAAGCACGGAGAGCTGGGCAGAGCGTGTCCTTGTGCTGTAAGGCCACGGGGAAGCCCAGTCCAGATAAGTATTTCTGGTGCGTATTCTGCCAATTACCCTTAGTCCAATCTTCCTGTTGGAAACCAGAGCTTTCTTGCATTGCATCTGTCCTTAATAGTGAATAACCAATAAAATAAAGTTCTAAACAAGGTAGCCTGGATATTTGTGTTTACAAATGGTAACCTGCAAGGTTGAGGCTGCCTAGACCACTGGCAAACAAACCCTCTTTTGTACCCTCAAAGCTGGGGTCCTCCAGATCATCTCTGGTCTTAGAGTCCCGATTTGCATATGCTCAGGACACAATCAATCCTGCTTCCCCCAACAAATATGAACAATGTCAGAAGCCCCAAGAGCTATCGGTTCTTTACCCTTCACAAACATTTTATAGTCACTATCTTGTTTGATGCTCCCAACAATTCTGAGGTCAGCTGGAGATCATTTTGTAGACTAGGAAGCTCTAAAGCTCAGAGAGATGAGAGATGATTTGTCTAAGGATCCACAGATAGTTAAGTGGTGGTGCTGGGATTTAGAACCAATTCCTTTGACCAATTCCAATCAGTGCTCTTGAGGCAAGTCGACGTTGATGTTGATGTCTGTAGGAAGCCATTTGCCACCTGTCTCTCTGACTTCTTGCTCCTGGGACTATCTTGCTTCATCCCTCACAGGTACCACAATGAAACGTTACTGGATCCCTCCATCTATAAATATGAAAGCAAGCTGCTGCTGAAGAATCTGCAGCAGGAACAGGCTGGGGAATACTTTTGTAAGGCACAGAGTGATGCTGGGGCCGCAAAGTCCCAGGTTGCCCAGCTGATTGTCATAGGTAAGCCTGCCTGGGTTCTGGATCTGCAACACAGCCCACTGAGCACCCAGTGGGCATAAATGAGCAGTAAAAGCTCAGGCTTTTGTGAGCTGTGCAAAATGTCATGACTTTGGGGACATGGAGGTGGCATAGACCTGAATCATGCTATTTATTACAGAACCATCAGTTGAGGAGGGGTGAAGAAATGTAAATGAAACAAACAAGTACTGGGGATTGAACCTACATAACTTTACCACTGAGCTACATCCCCAACCCTGTTTGAGACAAGGTTTTGCTAAGTTGCTGAGTTTGGCCTCAAACTTGCAATCCTCCTGCCTCACCCTCCTGAGTCCCTGGGATTATAGGCACGGGGCTGTGGATTCTAGTAGATGAGAGATAAAATTTCCAGGTGGCTGCCTTCAGTTAGGACTTCAATAATGATTTTCAGCCTTGGCTGCCCATTGGCACCACCTACTGACAATTTCAAAATGTATTGATGTCTCTGCTTTACCTCCAGAGAGTCTGATTTAATTTGGAATTGTGGCCTGAGCATGCATGGTTTAAAAGCTCCCCACAGTGATTTTAATTTTCAGCCAATGTTTGAACCCTGGTCTTAAAGAATGGGCAGGGGGACTGGAGCAGTGGCTAAGCAGTTATGGCACTTGCCTGGCATGGGTGAGGACCCAGGTTCAAACCCCAGCACTACGTACATAATAAAGTGTCGGAGCAACGAAAGCCATGTGAAAGACTAAATAAAATTGATTCTCTCTCTCTCTCTCTCTCTCACACACACACGCACACGCACACACACACATACACATACATACACTCCACACACTCACTGTCCTTCTCTCTCTTAAAAAAAAAAAAAAGAGGGGCTGGAGTGGTGGCTCAGCGGTTACAGTCCAAATACATGAGTTCGAACCCCAGCACCACGTTACAGCAAAGTCTCAGAGCAATGAAAGCCACGTGAAAAACTAAATAAAGACTATTTCTCTCTCTCTCTCTCTCTCACTGTCCCTCTCTCTTAAAAAAAAAAAAGAATGGGCAGGGACTGTGTGTGGAGATGTTTCAGATTAAGGGTCTGGCATGGGCAAAGATAAAAAAATACTGGGGAACTGAGCGGGCTTTATAAGAAAGGGTGACCTGATTACATCTGGCTTCTAGAAGAAAATTGGAGGGGAAGAGAGTCAAGGCCAAAGATCTATCAAAAACCTGTCCTTGGAAAGTGAGGGAGAAAGACGATACCTTAGTAATTGGCCTAAACAAAGCAAAACAAAACAAGAGGCAGAGAAAGAGGGAATGTATTGGAGAAATTCTGGAATATTTCACAGACTCCAAGAAAACTGAGCAATAGAAAAGACAAAGATGTGGCGCCCCCAGCCATGGTTTCCAACCCATTTCACCAATGCTTCCTGTTTGGCACAGTGATTTTTAAAACACTGCCTTACTATTCCAAAGTTCAATTTATGATAGTCACTGCATATAATTTCTACATATACTTGTGCAAAGTCTAAACTATAAAACACAGAGAAAGTAATTTTCATATAAAATAGTATTATTTCAATGCCTAAATGGTTTGGCACAATGATGTGGGAAAATAAACCAAGAGGTCAGGTATTTGCTCTTATATCGAGTCACATGAATGTGATAGCTATGAATGCTGATGGATACAGAGGTATCATCTTAGTGGTTCACAGTCCTTGGCTAATGTTGTTGTAGGGGCCTTATTTTTCTGAAAATAAGAACAATTCTTGGTATTGTTCCAAGCTAAACAAAGTGCAGTCTCAATTGATTTATATGGTAGTCGCATTCTTTAAAAATACAGTGTATTGGGGCCGTGTAAAAAAATACCAGGCTATGATCATTTTCTTTCTTTCTTTTTGGTATCAGGGATTGAACCCAGGGACACTTAACCACTGAGCCACATCCCTGGCACTTTTTATATTTTGTTTTGAGACAGGGTCTCACTAAGTTACTTAGGGCCTTGCTAAGTTGCTGAGGATGGCTTTAAATTTGTGATCCTCCTGCCTCAGTCTCCCAAGTCACTGGGTTTATATTGAGGTGCTTTGTGTAGGACATGAGTTTACAGTGTGTCATTTATGCCCTCTCCTCAGCACCTGATGAGAGTCCCTGCAACCCAACGCCTGAGAGCTACCTTATCCGGCTACCCCACGACTGCTTCCAGAATGCCACCAACTCCTTCTACTATGATGTGGGCCGCTGCCCTGTCAAGACCTGCGCAGGGCAGCAGGACAATGGGCTCAGGTGCCGGGATGCTATGGAGTACTGCTGTGGCATCTCCAAAACAGAGGAGCGGGAGATCCAGTGCAGTGGATATACACTGCCCACCAAAGTGGCCACGGAGTGCAGCTGCCAGCGCTGTACCGAGACCCGGAGCATTGTCCGGGGACGCGTCAGTGCTGCCGACAATGGGGAGCCTATGCGCTTTGGCCACGTGTACAAGGGGAACACCCGTGTGAGCATGACTGGCTACAAGGGCACTTTCACCCTCCATGTCCCACAGGACACTGAGAGGCTGGTGCTCACATTTGTGGACAGATTGCAGAAATTTGTCAACACCACCAAGGTGCTGCCTTTCAACAGGAAAGGGAGCGCGGTGTTCCATGAGATCAAGATGCTGCGACGGAAAGAGCCCATCACTTTGGAAGCCATGGAGACCAATATTATCCCTCTGGGAGAGGTGGTTGGGGAAGACCCTGTGGGAGAACTGGAGATCCCATCGCAGAGTTTCTACAGACAGAATGGAGAGCCCTACACAGGAAAAGTGAAGGCCAGTGTGACCTTCCTGGATCCCCGGAATATTTCCACAGCCACAGCTGCCCAGAGTGACCTGAACTTCATCAATGATGAAGGAGACACCTTCCCTCTTCGGACATATGGCATGTTCTCTGTGGACTTCACAGATGAGGCCACCTCAGAGCCACTTAATGCTGGCAAGGTGAAGGTCCACCTTGACTCGACCCAGGTCAAGATGCCAGAGCATGTGCCCACGATGAAACTCTGGTCACTCAACCCAGACACGGGGCTATGGGAGGAAGAAGGCGATTTCAAATTTGAAAGCCAGAGGAGGAACAAAAGGGAAGAAAGAACCTTCCTGGTGGGCAACATGGAGATCCGTGAAAGGAGGCTCTTTAACCTGGATGTCCCTGAAAGCAGGAGGTGTTTCATCAAGGTGAGGGCCTATCGCAGCGAGAGGTTCTTGCCCAGTGAGCAAATTCAGGGGGTTGTGATCTCTGTGATCAATCTGGAGCCCAGAACTGGCTTCTCGACCAACCCTAGGGCCTGGGGTCGCTTTGACAGTGTTATCACGGGCCCCAATGGGGCCTGTCTGCCTGCCTTCTGTGATGATCAGTCCCCTGATGCCTACTCTGCCTATGTGTTGGCAAGCCTGGCAGGGGAGGAACTGGAAGCAGTGGAGTCTGCTCCTAAATTCAACCCCAATGCAATCGGTGTCCCTCAGCCCTACCTCAACAAACTCAAGTACCGTCGGACAGACCATGAGGACCCACGGGTCAAAAAGACAGCTTTCCAGATCAGCATGGCCAAGCCAAGGCCCAACTCAGCAGAGGAGAGCAATGGCCCCATCTATGCCTTTGAGAACCTCCGGGCATGTGAGGAGGCTCCACCCAGTGCAGCCCACTTTCGGTTCTACCAGATTGAGGGGGATCGGTATGACTACAACACAGTTCCCTTCAATGAAGATGACCCTATGAGCTGGACTGAAGACTACCTGGCATGGTGGCCCAAGCCAATGGAGTTCAGGGCATGCTACATCAAGGTGAAAATCGTGGGGCCACTGGAGGTGAATGTGCGATCCCGCAACATGGGGGGCACCCACCGACGGACGGTGGGGAAGCTGTATGGAATCCGGGACGTGAAGAGTACTCGGGACAGGGACCAGCCTAATGTCTCATCTGCCTGTGTGGAGTTCAAGTGCAGTGGGATGCTCTACGATCAGGACCGTGTAGACCGTACCCTGGTGAAGATCATCCCCCAGGGCAGCTGCCATCGAGCCAGCGTAAACTCCATGCTGCATGAATACCTGGTCAACCACCTTCCACTGGCAGTCAACAATGATACCAGTGAGTACACCATGCTGGCACCCCTGGACCCACTGGGACACAACTATGGCATCTACACTGTCACTGACCAGGACCCTCGTGTGGCCAAGGAGATTGCGCTTGGCAGGTGCTTCGATGGCACATCGGATGGCTCCTCCAGGATCATGAAGAGCAACGTGGGAGTAGCCCTCACCTTTAACTGTGCAGAGAGGCAGGTGGGGCGCCAGAGTGCTTTCCAGTACCTCCAAAGCACCCCAGCCCGGTCCCCTGCTGCAGGCACCGTGCAAGCAAGGGTGCCCGCAAGGAGGCAACAGCGGGCAAGCAGGGGAGGCCAGGGCCAGCGTGCAGGGATGGCCTCTCTGAGATTTCCAAGAGTTGCTCAACAGCCTCTGAGCAACTAAGTCTTGTGGTTCTTCATACTTTTCTCCCCCACCTCATGTGACAGCCATTGCAAGACTGATGCACAAACTGTCACTTGGTTAATTTAAACACATCTGTTTTGGTGCAATTTGCTTGTTTGTTTCTTCATGCCTTTACTTACTGCCTTTGATCCATGACACCGATTGGCACCTAGCCCCCAAAATAACAAAATAAAACTTCTTTGTGCTGTTGAAAAAGAAAAGAAAAGAAACACAAGAAATTGGTCACTGGTAAAACCCTGCAACTTTGACTGTTCTTCATTGAGTGCCATTAATGCAGACGTATTTCTTTTTCTTTTTGCATGGTTTTGCCCACCTCTGTAATAAAGATCGTATGATGCTGAAGATCAAGTAACCAATATAAAGCATATTTCTTAGCCCTGCTCTGCAAGATGTAAGCAAGGCCTCTATCACAATTCATATATATAAATGGTGATGAAATAAAGAAATAAATGACAATGTTTTTACTTGAAATGTAAATAATGTATTTATTACTTTGCTGAATTAGGAACTCTAGTGCACATTCAAAGTTAAGCTATAGAAATAATCATAGTTCCTCTACAAACTCTGGAAAGAGTAGCTCCTCCTATCCTCAATTATACTACCTTGCTCATTGTATGTGTCCCTTTATATTTGCTTTTGTTTTTGCTAGAAGCCCAGTGTAGCCACAGCAGATGTCAATAAATGCACATTATTAACTTTGATTCTGAGGCCACTGTCTGTCTTTTTAACCACTACAGTGAGCCAGCTACTCAAGGGAGTGCAGGGATGGGGAAAGCAGGCACAGGCTGTGTGAGGCCCAGCATCCCTCAGTTAAGGGCTGGGCAACTAGACACACACCAGCCGTCAAGTTTGTTCTCGTGGATCATATTTTCCATTTGCAGAAAAGAGCAGAGATCCCTGGAGTTGTAAGCATGTTCTGGGCTCCTCAGCAAGACTAAAAATATGTCCCAATTTTTGTCTTTCTTTCCAATACTGTGGTGCTTATACAATAGCTTGGCCCAGGGTCTGGCAAGTTGGCCAAGTGGTCCTTCAGCTCCTCACATGCCTGTTGCCTTCTCCAGCTGGGCTGGCTGACCTCACTTCCAAATGTTGGGCTTCTCTTTCTCTCTCTCTCTCTTTTTCCAAACTCTTCTAAAGACACCCTGCTTTTCCAGATATCAGGTCTCTGCTATGTGTAGCAACCCCTGACCCTGGAGTAAAAACAAGTGGTCCAAATGGACAAGGTTTTGGTTTTGCAGAATGTGTTCAGTTTAAAATAGTAAACCACAGGCCAGTTGTTGGTGCCACCGCAATCTTATAGGTATTAGCAGTCAGGGTGGTAGGGAGTATGTGGGGTAAGGTGCTCTCACTGTCTCTCTCCCAACCCCTTACAGAACTGACAGAAAAGAGGCCAACAGGATTAGGGGAGGAGAAGGCATTCATTATTGTAATCAGGACACTTTACTTGATGCCATGGCCAACGCACTGTAGTTCTTTTTGGCCTCCTCTAGTGTATGCTGGAATTGTATTCTTAAATCAACATCTGCCCAATCCCTGGGAGTTGAGTTTGTAATCAATCAGAAATTTCTATAGTTGAGCACTCCATCCCATGACCAGTGAGAAAGTGAGCATAGGCATAGCTAAGGCCTAGTGTCTGTATGTATTTATGTATCTATTCATTTATTTAGAATCAGGGTCTTGCTACGTTGCCTAGGCTGATCTCCAATTCCTGGGCTCAAGCAATTCCAGCCTCAGCCTCTTGAGTAGCTGGGATGACAGGTGTGTGCCACCAAGTTCCTGCTTTTTAGAGGTCTTTTGATTATAACTTGACTGACTTCCAGACTTCATTTCTTTTCATTTTCATTTTCTTTTCTTCTTCTTTTTTTTAAAGAGAAAGGGAGAGAGAGAAAAAAAATCAATTTTATTTAGTTTTTCATGTGGATTTCATTGCTCTGATTCTTCCTTGTGTATATGGTGCTAGGGTTTGAACCTACATCCTCACGCATGCCAGGCAAGTGCCTTAACCACTGAGCAACCACGCCAGCACTTCCAGACTTCATTTCTGTCCCACTACTCCCAGGGAGTGGCTCTCGCTGACAGCTTGCTGGGTGGGTGGGTGGGGGGGATGGGGGTGGGTATTGTTTGTGAAGGCCAAAGGGTCAGTGTTCAGCTATCTGCAGCACAGACTCTCAGCTGCTTTATAGGAGTCAGAGGACATGCTGCCTCAACCTGACCCCCAGTCCCTTCCAACTCACAGAGAGCAGGCTCTGGAGAAGGTGGGCCAACTGGTCCCCACACCATGTTCTTCCTTGCTGTTCTCAACTGAGGGCCCAAATAAACGGACTCCAGCAGGCAGCAGCTAGTACCAAACTCTTCATTCAGCAAACATTATGTCCAAAGCCTGCTAGATGCCAGGCCATGTGTGCAAATAGACAGGACTTTATGAGATAATATGAAATATACTACAGGTGGTGGCACCAATCTGGATGGGGTGGTGATTGGGGGAGGTTTCTTAGAAGAAGTGGCATTTAGTATGACATCTGAATGATAGCTAGGAGCTGGCTTGCTAATGGTTCCACTGTCAGAAACAAGGGGCTTGTGCAAAACCAGGGGGCAGAGGCTAGGAGGGGCTGGCAAGAAAATATCTTTCAGACAAGGAAACACTGTTGAGTTGAGCTCATGACACTTCATTCCTAAATGTTGGTCTTGCTTCCAAAGCCAAAAGTGCTTCTTGCCGGCTGTGTAACTTTCCCCTGTACCTCAGTTTCCTCATCTGAATGAAGGGATAGTTCTAGATTAGAATCTAGATGATCTCTAAAGTCCTTTCCATGGTTTTTGGACCAAATTTTCATCTCAGAAAAATCCTGGGGTTTCAGTCTCAGCCTGCGTGCAGTGGCTGATCACCCTGTTTCTTTCTTTTTTTTTTCTTGTCTTTTTAAAGAGAGAGGGAGAGAGAGAGAATTTTCTTTAGTTTTTCATGAGGCTTTTGCTCCTCGGACACTTCGTGGTGCTGGGGTTTGATACTTGCGCATGCCAGGCAAATGCCGTAACCACAGAGCCATTGCTCCAGCCCCTGATCACCTTGTTTCTAAGTGTGAAATGTATGGGGATGGATGCTGGATGGCAGGAAGGAAAGGAATAGGCAGGGATATAGAGGAACCGACCAGACTTGTTCTGCTTATAAGCATGTGTTCTCCCCCCGCCAAACAGAATGCTCTCTAAAGTTCAGAGAGCTCTAGCAGCTGAGATGATAGAGAAATATGTCACCAAGATGTACCAATGAGAATAGAGTCTGGAAGGACTGAGACCACCTGACTTAAGCAAAATTGGAGGGATAGCAAGGGTGACTTCAAAGCGATTAGAGCCAAGAAGTAGCAGTGGGGTTGCACCATGGAAATATTTTGATTATAAGTAAGGAACACTAGGGATGGAGCGGTGGCTTAGCGGTTGGAGCACTTGCCTGGTATGCACAAGGACCTGGGTTCAAACTCCAGCACCACATATACAACTAAGTGTTGGAAAAATAAAACCAGATTAAAAAAATAAAACTGATTCTCTCTCCCTCTCTCTCTTAAAAAAAAAAAAAAGTAAGGAACACAATGTCAGCTAACCTCAGGAAACTACTAGAATCAGGAGCCGTTGGAATTCAGGACATCACTCTGCGTGATTTTGATCCTCTTATCCTCCCTCACATTCAGTGGTTTTACTCTCTCAGTCTCTAACTCGATCTTGCTCTCCGTGCTCCATTTCTAAGACTGTCTCTCTGACTTGATTTCTGTTTGTTTTTCCTCTTTCTCGGTAACTGTCCTGGTCAGTCTCTTTTAGTCTCTTCCTTTCACTCCTCTGTGTAGGAACCCTGTTCTTAATAAACCATCTTTCTCTGTTCTCTGCTGACAGAAGATGGATATATTTGCATCCTTCTCCGGCACTATCCTGAAGGTTGACTATGATTGGCCCGGTTTGAATTGGGGCTCCACGTCTACTCCAATCAATTGAGGCCACGGGAGCTGTGGGCCATCGAGGGCAATGCTGTCAGCAAAGCAGATTCCTTGGGGACAGAGAGAGTCTGATTGGCCTCAGCTGAAGTTTACCTTTGAACTTCAGTCTACTGTGGGGTGGGGACAAGTGTTAGTGTTTTGTGGCTGTGACCAAAATACCTGAAAAGAATAGCTTAGAGGAGAAGTTTATTCTGGGCTCACTGTTTCAGAGGACTCAGTACGAGGTCAGCTGATTCCATTGCTGTGAGTCCAAGATAAGGCAGAGTATCATGGCAGAAGGGTGTGGCAGAGGAAAGCTGCTCCATTAGGGGGAGTAATGGGGTTGGGGGAGGGAGACAGGGAGAGAGAGAGAGAGAGAGATGGAGGAAGAACAGGAAGGGTTCAAGAACAGATATAGTCCCTAAGGTCACACACCCCAAGTAACTTACTTCCTCCAGCCATGCCCTACCTGCCAGGAGTCTGTGCAAATTATTAATCCATCAAATGGATTAATCCACTAATGTGATTACATCCCTCATGATCTAAGCATTTCACCTCTGAACACTGCCCAACAAGTTAGCTTTTCAGGGGACATCCAGATCCAAATCATAACAGGACATAAAGGACAGTCCATTATACAGTTATGGTTGCTGGGTAGGTAAGAGCATTTCTGAGAAAGCGTCCTTGTGAGCTGAGGAGACACCCCAAAAGATGAATTCTTCAGCATGTGTTCAGTGAGAAGATTTCTGTGTGGTATGGAGAGTTTAGGGTTTTTCATTTCCAAACATGAAGGATTTTTCGTTTTCTATTTTATTTATTTTTTGGTCCTAGGGATTGAACCTAGGGGCACTTTACCACTGAGCCACATCCCCAATCCTTTTTATTTTTTATTTTGAGATAGGGTCTTGCTAAGTTGCTTAGGGCCTAAGTTGCTGAAGCTGGTTTTGAATTTATGATGTTCCTGCTTCAGACTCCCAAGTCTCCGGAATTACAGGCAGGTCTGCTTTCATGTAGGCAGGAGTTTTAAATGTATCAAACAACATCTGGGAAGCATAGAAATGTAGCTTAGGGTGGAGGAAGGGAGAGGAGGGGGGGGCTGGGAGAGGTAGGGAGGATAGGGAGGGAGCTAGGGAGACAATCCCCTATGTGGCATTTGCATTAACTACATGAGAAGTCAAATGCTACTTATACCATCATTTAATTCTGGAAAATTTACAATACACACACACACACACACACACACACACACACACCTTTAAATCTCTTATAGGGGTGTAATATAGAAGAATCAAGAGACTGGGGAGTGGGCATTGTGGGGGAAACTATGATTTAAAACCAAATGCATATTATACTGATTGTCACTTCATATGCATTTAAGATTCTCCAACAACTCAACTCTTAATAAAAATTTTAAAAAAGAAAAGAAAAAATGGTGAGAAGTGAATTATAAGAAAAATGCAATATGTCAACATTTAGGAGGTACTGTTGCAAGATACTGCATAAGATATTCGAATAAGCTATATTGCATGCCTTTACCAAAATGTAAATGTTTAATCTTATTGTCAAATATATCTGAAAATAACATGGGATGATAGAAAGGGAGGCGAAGGGGAAATGTTGGAACTGAGTTGAAGCAAGCTATACTCCAAGCATTTATAAGTATGTCACTGTATATAGTATAGTCATGTATATAAAAAATATTCTTCATAGGTATAAGAATTGTGTCACTGTACTTGGGTATTTTAGGAAACATATAGGACCAAGAAAGAGAGGCAAGGGATCCGGGAAATGGGAAGAGGGAGGTAGTGCAGTGTGGGGGTGGGGGATATTGACCAAATTGTATTGCTGTATTATGTGCATCTATGAATATGTGACAACAAATTTCATCATTATGTACTATAATGTTCCAATAAAAAAATAAGTAGAAAAAAAATCTGTGTGATGCCTGTTCTTTGAAATCTGGTTTTATGATTTTGTACCTGAAAATTTTTTCATGATTTGCATGTGAGATTGAAAAGATTATATATATATAATATAAATACATATATATATTATATATATATGTATGTATATGTGTTCTTAATCCTTGGAGGCAGCACTCATGTGTATAGGATCATTAACTTAAGCTGAATTGTTGTTTTCAATAAAATAAAAAGTGTGTTGAAATCTTCCACTAGAGGGTACGCTGGGCAATTTTTCTCTGATTCCTTAATTTGGTTGTTATATGTTTATATGGGTGCATATCAAGCATTGAATGTTCATGCCTTCTTGTGAATTAAAGCTTTTATTATTCTGTAGTTTTGTTCTTTCTTTGTTCATATATATATATATATATATATTTTTTTTTTTGCTTAAAACCTATTTTTTCTAATTACATAGTTACCCACTTTGTTTTGGTTATTACTTGCTCAGGTATCTTTTCTATATCTTTTATTTTTAACCTTTTGTGTCTTCTTAATGATGTGTTTCTTAGAAACAGCATTACAGCTGGACTTTATTTTATCCCATCCGACAATCTGTCTTTTGACTGCCGAGTTTCATAAATACATTGTGATTGTGGTTATATTTGGGCTTGTTTTTATCTGATGTTTTTACTTCATGTTTTTCATTTTTATCATTTTTTCTCCTCTCTTGGCAATGTTAGATTGAGTAATATCTTTTTTTTTTTTAAGAGAGAGGGGGACAGTGGGAGAGAGAGAAAATCAATTCTATTATTAGTTTTTCGTGTGGCTTTTGTTGCTTAGACACTTTGCTGCGTATGTAGTTCTGGGGTTCAAACCCGCATCCTCGTGCATGCCAGGCAAGTGCTGTTCTGATGGAGTCACTGCTCCCATCTGAGTGATATCTTTCTTAGTCTAACTTTTTCCTTCTATTGATTTGAAAGTTTCACACTGTTACTAATATTTTTAGTGCTTTCTTCTGAATTTTTAGTATACATACTTATTAAACAAAAGTTTAACCCCAAGTAATATTTAAACACTTCAAAATAAACATAATTATTATCTTATACAATGTTTGTTTATATGTGTTTATCATGTCAGACCTTGCTTTTGCTTTTAAGGTCATTTTCCTTCTTCCTGAAGAATTTCTTTTAGAAATTATTTTAATGAAGGTCTATTATTCATAGAACTATCATGTTTTAAAAACTGGGCTGGAGATGTAGCCCAGGAGTAGAGCACTTGCCTAACATGCTTGAGGCCCTAAGTTCAATCCCCAGCACTGCCTTAAAATTTTTTTGAGATACAATTTACAAACCATAAATTTCACCATTTTATACAATCCAATGGGTTTTAGTATATTCTCAAAGTTGTATAACCACCATCACTTTCTAATTTCAGATATTTTCATCCCAGAAAGAAACCCCATACCCATTAGCAGTTACTCCCTATTGCTCTTGCCTTGGTCCTGACAACTACTTTCTATTTCATGGATTTGCCTGTTCTGGACATTTCGTATGAATGGAATCATACAATGTGTGGTCTTTTGCCTCTAGATTCTTTCACTTGGCAGAATGTTTCCAAGATTCATCACGTTGTAGCATGTATCAATCAGTATTCTATTCATTTTTATAGTTGTATAATATTCCACTATATGTTTTTACCACATTCAATCAGTTTATCAGTTGATCAACATTGGAGTTATATCCATTTTTTGCCTATTATGAATAATGTTAGTATTAACATATGTTTTCTATTTTCTTAGGTATACACCAGGAGTATTGCTGGGACATGTGATTCTGTTTATTTATGTATTTTTATGGCAGGGATTGAACCTAGTTAGAGACACTTAATCACCAAGCTACACCCCCAACCTTTTTCATTTTTATTTTTTTTATTTGGAGACAGGGTCTCACCAAGCTGCTTAGGACCTAAGTTGCTAAGACTGGCTTTGAACTTGTGATCTTCCTGCCTCAGCTTTCTTAGCTGCGGGGATTACAGGTGTGCACCACCATGCCTGGAGTCTATGTTTAATTTTTGAGGGACTACCAAATTGCTTTCCACGGCAGTTGTACCATTTTACATTCCTACCAGTGATATGTAAGGATTCTAATCTCTATCTTTGTCAATACTTAATATCTTCTGATTATTTTTTAAAAATATGGTCCTTCTAGTGATTATGAAGTGGTATCTGGTCATGATTTGATTTGCATTTCTCCAATGGCTAGTAATGTTGAGATATTTTTTCTAGTATCTTTTCATTGGTCATTGATCTTTTTGTATATGTTCTTTGGAGAAATGTCTGTTCAAATCCTTTGCCTAGGGACTGGGGTGGTAGCTCGGTGGTTACGGCGCTTGCCTAGTAAGCCCAAGTACACGGGTTCAAACCCCAGTACCCACATACACAGTTGTTAGAGCAACAAAAGCAATGTGAAAAATTCAATAAAAATTGATTCTCTGTGTCTATCTCTCTCTCACTGTCTTCTCGTTTAAAAACAAAACCCCAAATCCTTTGCCTATTTAAAAAATTAGGTTGTCTTTTTATTGTTGAATTTTAAGAGTTCTTTATATTTTGTGAATACTGGACCCTTATCAGCACATACTTTGCAAATCTTTTTCCTATTCTGTGGTTTTCTTTTTTTTTTCTTTCTTTCTTTTTTAGGAGGAGAGGGAGAGAGAGAGAGAAAGAATCAATTTTATTTTGTTTTTCACATGGCTTTCATCACTTTGTTGTGTACGTGGTGCTGGGGTTTGAACCTGCATCCTCGTGCATGCCAAGCCAAGTGCCAAAACCATCGAGCCTCCACTCTAGCCCTCTTTTTACTTTCTTGATAGTTTCCTTTGCAGCATGGAGATTTTAAATTTGATGAAGTCTACTTTATTCTTGCTTTGGTTGCTTATGCTTTTGGTGTCCAAGAAACTATAGCCTATTCCAAGATTATGAAGATTTACACCTGTGTTGTTTTCTTCTGAGTTTTATAGTTTAGGTTATTACTTTTGTCTTTTGTTTTCAGTCTTTTTTTTTTATTTAATTCTTGTTTATGGCCTGAGGTAGGGATCCCACTTCATCCTTTTGGATGTGCATATTCAGTTGACACCCTTTGATGAAAAACTCTTTTCTCCACTGAATGGTCTTAGCACTGCTGATAAAAATCAATTGACTGGGGACTGGGGGTTGGGGTGGTGGCTCAGTGGTAGAGTGTTTGCCTGGCATTCATGAAGACCTGGGTTCAGACCTCAGCACCATATACACAACTACGTGTCAAAAAAAAAAATCAGATGAAAAACTAAATAAAATTGATTCTTTGCTTTCAAAACAATAACATAAATTAACTGTGCATATGAAGGTTGTTTTTTATTCCTGGACTTTCAATTTTATTCTTTTGCTCTATTTATCGCACACACACAAATATCACTTTTATTATCTAATATTATGATTAATTCAGGTGAATTGCAAATTGAAAAGAACTTAAAAACCAAGTTATAATACTCTCTTTGCACCCCTCCCTTTGAGTTTTTCATTTAAAACCAAGCAAATTCCTCACAATGTTAAGGTGTACTGGAGTGGGTTGAGCTTTTCACCAAACTAGTTAAGCAGCATGACTAAAAGGGATTTTTAATTTACTCATTTATTTGGTACTTGGGATTATACCCAGGGGCACTTTACCACTGAGCTACACCCCCCAGTCCTTTTGTTTTTTATTTGCTGAGGTGGGCCTCAAATTATGATCCTTCTGCCTCAGCCTCAAGTCACTAGAATTACATGTGTGTACCTCCACATCCAGCAAAAAGTAATATTTCAAAAGCATAAAGGGAAGGCAATAAATCACAGCACTACATAGGAAAAAATCTTTATTATTTATTCATATATTATGTATTATGGGCCAAAGATTCCTTTTATTCCTTACATTATCCTAGGTCAAGAGCCCCCCACTTTATAGCTAAAAAACAGGTTTGTGGAGTTAGTTAACTTGCCAACAATCACATAGCTGGTAAGTAACTGAGTCGGGATTTCCAACCATTCCTACCCCTGATATCTGTACCCTTCAGAAAATGTGAACAAATATTTACTAGCAATGGCTTCAAGATTGGCTATACCAAAAATTTCCACCAAATTAGCTTTAAGAACCACTCCTCCTCCACCAATGATTCAAAGAGAAAGCATGATGAGTTAGTGCCATCTGCTGACCATCTCCCTAAAAACATCAAGACGAAGCGGGAGGGGTTGAGAGGCGAGCAACAACTACAGGCCCAAGGAAATGGTCAGCACTCTACAGTCTACCCAGTTTCCTCATGATACCAAGGTGGGCAGTGACTCCCTGTGGAAGTGGTGGCAACTGGAGGGAGCCTAAGAAAGAGACCTTGAGAAATAAAGGCACAGGTTTCTATCATCACAGTGGAAATACCCTCTTCATTTCTGCAAATAAGCTTCAGCATTTCACAATTTTAACAATAAAGAATATACTACTGGGGAGAGGAGCTGGAGCGCTGGCTCAGCGGTTACAGCGCTTTGCCTAGCTATGAGCAAGGACCCAGGTTCTAAACCCCAGCACCACGTACAACAACGAAGTGTTGGTGCATCAAGGACCAAATAAGATCAATTCTCTCTCCCTCTTTTTTTTTTTTCTTTCAGGCTGAGGACCGAACTTGGGGCCTTGCAAGTGCTAGGCAAGCACTCTGCCACTGAGCTAAATCCCCAACCCCCCTCTCTCCCTCTTAAAAAAAAAAAAAGAAAAAAAGAATATACTATTTTGGGCTGGAGTGGTGCCTCAGTGGTAAAGTGCTTGCCTGGCATGCCTGAGGACCTGGGTTCGATCCTCAGCACCACATACACAACTAAGTATTAGAAAAACAAAACCCAGATGAAGAAATAAATAAAATTGACTCTTTCTCTCTCTCTCTCTCTCATTAAAAAAAAAAACGATATGCTAGGATATGCTATTTTACCAAAATCTTTTGGAGGGGAGGGACTTAGATTAATGAACAACCCAGTGATTCTTTAAGAGAAGGATGGTGGATTTCTGCCTTAATGGAATACTTTTTAATCCTTAAAATGAAAACTTTTGGGGTAGAGATTTCACAAACCGCTAAAATCCCACCAGCTCTTGGAGAAGGAAACAGGGAAGCAATGGAAACCCATATGGAGATTTAGGTTTGAGACCTGGTTCTGTCATTACCTTGGGCAAGTCAAATACTCTTTTCTCAGCTGTGAAATTAGAACACCGATAATAACAATATCTCATTAGGTAGTTTTAACAATCAGATGAGAATGTGAATATGAAAGTATTTTGTTAATGTCCCTCCCTGCTTCCCCCTCCCACTGGGGATTGAACCAGGGGTGCTTTACCACATAGCTACATCCCAAGGCCTTTTTATTTTGAGAGAAGGTCTTTATAAGTTGCCTAGGCTGTCCTTGTACTTATGATCTTTCTGCTTCAGGCTTGTAAATCATAAAGTTCTATACAGAGTTATTAGTATTATTTTACATCTCATACCATCTACATCTACACACACACACACACATTTTTTTTCCTCTCAGTGTCGGGGATTGAGTCCAGGGCCTAGCATATGCTAGGCAAGTGCTCTACCATTGAGCTACATCCTCAATAAACAACACACCAAACCACTGTCCCTTTTTTTAAATTTTATTTTTGAGACACGGTCTTGCTAATAAAATAAAATATAAATAACTCAAGGAGTCAGTTCTTCCAGTGAAACTGTTTGAGCTGGAAAATTGCATTTGACTTTCTCTTTTAAGCATCATTAACCTGTCAGAACTAAGAGAGCTTAATGTAGGTGTGATGTGGAAATGCTCTGTATCAAATAGCTGATAAGATGTGACCGCTGGTACTTGCCATTGCTTTCCTGATAGAAGATCCATTTTATTACAAGAATTATCTCAAATGGCCCTATGCTTCTGAACCCAGAACTTGAAAGGATGATCAGATAGAAATCTGACTAGAGGTTATTTATGCAATGCCAAGTGAGACAGAAGTCTGGGCAGATGCCCCTGGACATCCATTACTCTTTGTCTAGACCCTAAGCTCTGCTCCATCTTACGGCTACTCAGACATACCCTGGAGAAAGGACCTGTCCCAGCCTGTGAATTCAGATCATGGAAAGTACTTGTGTAAAATATGATCCTATGTCAAATAGCCAAGTAGTTCCCAAAGAATGATCCTTAATATTTGAACCATTCCCAACACAGATATTATTTTATTTAAACTCACATACCAGTGTGAACACTACCACAAGGCTTATACCATCAAAGACCCTAGCACAAAGTTTGTGATCCAATACATATTTCTTGGGTGCTGATCCCAAAAGTCTAGGTATGCTGACCTGCCAGAGCACAATTTTAGAGGATACATTGAAATTACCAAAGTTGTGTTTGTTGTCTGTGTCATGAAACCACCGCCAGCCTAGTGCCAAAGCCACATGACTCTTGGTCACGTGGCTGAGGAAAAGTTAACTTGAGTTGTGTACAGCTGATGTTGTTTTGTACTTTTAAGGGCAAAGTCTACATTCTGCTAATCAGGCAATCCTGAACTGTCAGTCAGTGGATTAAGCATTGTATAAGTTTATGGACTATGTCTACTAACCCCTCTTTGTCAAGTGTGAGTTTCTCTGTTTATGTGTAGGATTTTATGAAGACACCATCCCAGTAAACAAAAACATTGTTGGGACATAAGCACTTAATCCAAACATTTATGGAATTACTTCTATGGATTCAGTCCCACATATATAAGAAAGCACCTGCCTTCAAAGAGCTCACTGTTCAGTTGGGAATAAAAGGCGAAACATACAAAACATCAACCCATAAATAAAATCAAATGCTTAATCATTCTGAGAATAACATAAAGATATATCACACAACACGTAAGGATATTCCCATGTCATACCACTAGCATATACTTTTGTTTTACTTACAGTCCTCTTTTTACCCATTAGAATAAAAACTTCATGAGAAAAGGAGCATTTTCATTTGTTCAATACATTTCCTCAGCATCTGATAAGTAACTGATGCTCAGGAAATATTTGTTGATTGAATGAATAAATCAAGTCTCTAGATAAAGAGAAGGCTTCCTGGAGCAGTGATGTCCCCAGCTGGGCTTTGACATAATTACACTTTTATTCAGCTTGCTTTTAGCAATCTATAGGTGACGGCAAAGAAATGTGCATTGCAATGTTTGCTACTTTAAGATGAGGAAGTATTAGGAGTCAGCTCCTCAAAGGGTAATAGAAGAGGGATTAATGAAGAGACCGACTTAGAGGACTTCACCAGAGTGTGATCAGATTTTAAAAACCTTCGAAAGACTAAAGAACTCAGGCACTAGCAACAGTTGAAAGCATTACCATCACTAGGCCTGAAAGAGCAAGAGGAGCTGTCACCTTCCAACAGTTGTTACAGGGGTGGGGCAGTGGGACCGGAAAGGAATCAGGTGAAAATACCACTTCCATGAAACAAACGAGGAAACCAAGGATAAGAAGAAAAAGGAACCAGGATATGGAATCCAGGATGGAAGGAATTTTTTGACTCGTTTAAGTGTCTAATGGCTGTCAAGTCACTTTATTTGGGGGGTGGGAGGTGATGGGGATTGAACTCAGGGACTCCGGTATGCTGCGCACAAAGCCACTTTTAAAGACTTCCTCTAAACCACCTGTTTCACTTTGACCTTTCGCTACTGAAAATGACCGGGAGACTAGACAGGGCGAGACAACTACCGGCAAGCAACCCTCGGCGCCTAAAACTTTTCAACTCTTAAGATACAGAGGCCTCCACCAAAACTGCGCGTCCGGACAGTTGGGGCTAGCCGCTTGCCGTAGGGCGCTCATTGGCGCCCAGGTCACCGCCCTCTTCCCTCGCCTCACGTCGGTGTCTCACGCACGCACACGCGGTGCGTGCTCACGCCCCCTCCCAGGCCCTAGGACGCAGGCGCGCGCACGCTCCTCGGGCCCGGTAGGCGGGGGGTGGGGGGAGAAGGAGGGAATAGGAGGAGGGATAAGTGTCTACTCCGGCGAGTGGACGGCGGTGGGACGCGCCGAGAGCGCCGAGGCCTGGCTGACAGGCGGGTGAACCCTGCACTGGGCCTTGGGCCGGCGGGAGGATTCGGAACCCAGGGAGCGCGCCCCGCGAGTAGAAGCCCGGCTGCTGAGACCCAGACGTCAGCAAGGGGCAAAGCCCCGGCCTAGGCCCCGCGGAGATGTCCAGCTGCGGCGCTTGTACCTGCGGCGCGGCGGCTGCCCGGCTCATCACCACCTCGCTCGCCTCCGCGCCCAGAGGTAAGGAAGTAGTCCCATGCTTGAGCCCTCGACCCTGGGAGGGTGGACCGGTCGGCCGGTGGGCAGCCCGGGGAGGGTCCGAGGCGGATCCCCCTCGCGGGACGTGAGGGGTTGCGAGGCGCTCTGCCCGGCACTCACCCAGTTTCCCCTGGGATGGGGCTCTACGAGCCTCTGGAGGTGTTTCTCACATTTGAAGAAAACCCTTGTACTCTTGCCTGTCCGCTCGCTTTGGGGCCTGCTGAGTTTGAGGTTGGAACTCTGGAAGAAGCACGTAATGCTCCTCTCATTAAAAAGAGTCCGAAGATCCCACTCGGCCGCCTGCGAATTGTTGTTCTTTTCCGGAGCTTGTTGGGGGCACCGGGAAGGGCTGGGCTGAGGGGCTGTCACTTTTGGGTTCCTTTGGGACGCCCAGCTGGCAGTCCGGGACGCAGGCCGCGCAACACTGGAGGTGTCATTGTGCGGCGGTCAACACCCAGACATAAACAACTTCCCGGCGCCGGGCAAACCTCGGGGTCCGCAGGAAAGCAGCTGGGAAGATGGGGGAAACTACTGGTGGAATAGTTTCTGAAATACGTGGCCATATCAACAGTCGTTTGTCGGCTTCCCCAAATTTGAGTCTTGATATCTTTAGAAAGATTTTTGTTTACCTTTCCTCTCTGTTGATCAGGAGCTGTGAAAGAGTGGTACTCGAGCCAAGAATTGCCGGAAAAGAAACTATCTTTCTCTTCCCCAAATCAGGGGAATATCAGACTTTGAGGCTAGATCCTATGATTGTCACTAACTTCCAGACTAATTAGTTTTGTTTTAGTTTCTCAGTTTATGACCCTTGGATATATACAACGCCCCTTTCCAAATTTTTTGGTTAATCATAAAGTCTTTGTTTATTAAATGTCTTTCCTGGCAGTTTACCCTACAGGGTAATGTGGGCAGAAGCATTTTGTAAAGTGATATATAAATGTGAGGGGTGGACTTCAGTGCTCAAATATTGTTAAACCTCAACAAGCAGATGTCCCAGTTTTAGAAATTTGATTTGTAAACATTTGAAAGTGACATTTTTAACTCATTTATTTGACATACATTTGTTGAAGGCCTCTTATGTGCCCGACTGTTTTGGTGCTGGAGGTAGTGAATAAGTCTTCACCCTCATGTTTAAATCTGGTGGTGTAGGTATTAATAGCATTTCTAGAAGTAGGTGAGGTATTTGGGTGTTCTTTTTGGGCAGGGACACTTTCTTTGGAAAGTTCTTGAACTGTTCTAGTCAAGTGTCCTTGAAAACTGTATGAATCATAGGAGATAGGCAGTTGTTTATTTCCAAACAATCATGGTTTTCCTTTAAAATTTAAATACATCAACGCAGTGACCTATTATCTACTTCTGTATCCATTAATATAAGTTTGCCAGAAGTTTTGAGAAATACAGAACCATTATTTTCTTTGTGAAGTAGTGAACTAAGCTTCAAATATGAGACAGCACCCAGTGTCATGTATAATTTAATATTTTTATGTGACAATGAAATGACAAATAGTTTTCACATTCAGGATTTTCCAAAGCTTTAACTTCATAAAATGTTTCTCTATTTGTTTTCTTCTTCTTCTTCTTTTAAATGAGATAGCTATATTTTCCAGTCTAGTTTCAGCTCCTGACCCAGTGATACTGCATCAGCATTTTGTGTGCTGGGACTACAGGTATGCAGACCCACACATGACTAAAATATTTGTTTTCTATAGTAGAAAGTCTATATATATAAGCCTACAAGAAAGGACTTAATGCCAGGAGGGTTGGTTATTTATTTATTTATTTAAAGATTCTTAGAGGAAGAGGAGGGGCTGAAGCGGTGGCTCAGTGTTATGGACTATGTCTGGCATGTGTGAGGACATGGGTTCAAATGCCAGCACCACGTACACAAAGTGTCGAGCAACGAAAGCCACATGAAAAACTAAATAAATTGATTCTCTCACTGTCCCTCTCTCTCTTTTTAAAAAAGAAAAAAAAAGAAGAGAAAGAAGTCAGGATTGAATTTTATCTAGTTTATTCTTGTATACAGAGTTAAAAATTTGTCATCAAAGTACTTGTAATTTTCTATTGAGATGGTGGGGGAGGGAATTCTCAGTACAGTGAATTAACAATGGAAGTGGCAATTTCAGAACTTCTGAAATAGTTTCTATTTCCATGGGCCTACCAAGCTAGATTATAAAAATTTTAAATGAGGGCTGGAGTGGTGGCTCAACGGTTACAGCACTTGCCTGGCATGCGTGCAGACATGGGTTCGAACCCCAGCACCATGTACACAAAGTGTCGGAGCAAGGAAAAGCACATGAAAAATTAAATAGAATTGATTCTCTTTCTCTCTCACTGTCCCTCTCTCTTAAAAAAATAAAATTTAAATGGTAGTTTGAAAGTTTTAATGGTTTGTAATGTGTGATTGATACTGGATATGTTTTTTTCTGATGGGCTATATAAAACTTTTTTAAAGAGTGAGGGAGAGAGAAAGAATCAGTTTTATTTATTTTTTCATGTGGTTTTTGTTTTTCCAACACTTAGTTGTGTATGTGGTGCTGGGGTTGGAACCTGGGTCCCCAGGTGAGCCCTCTACTTACTGCTGAGCCACCTTTCCAGCCTGCGTGTGTCAAATTTAATGTTTTTCTGTGCTCTTCTCTTTGAATATGAAAACTATAGTAAAATAGAAATTAAATTTTTTTTGCAGTGTTTTTCAGTTTTGATGTATATTTAATCTACTTTGCATATCTGAGGTCACTGCATTCTAAGTGTGTATTAAATGCTTGATTTTATTTAAAAATTTTTGAATGACAATGCTTTGAGTTTGGCTGTAAGACTAGAAATGTAGGGTGTAAATGAGCTCAAACATGTTGGCATTCATAAGGTTTGTGATAGTTACATAATGTACCTACCTTGACAGCATTTAGCTAGATTTTATTTATTTACTTGTACATTATAATTATACATGACAGAGTCCATGTGACACGTTCATAAATTGATCTAATATAATTTGATAAATCTCATTCCTCAGTATCCCCTCGTCTCTTCCTCTACTCTACTTTTTTAATCATTATTTTCGTGATCCTGGGCATTGAACCCAGTGCCTTGTGCATGCGAGGCTGACACTCTACCTTTAAGCTATAACCCTTGCCCCTATTATTCTTTAAATTAGTGCATTATAATTATATGTAAAAGTGGGATTCATTGTGGTGTAATCATACATGGACATAGCATAATTTGGTCGATTTTGTTCCCCAATACCTCCTTTTGATCACTCCTCGTTTCAATCCTTTCCCTCTGCTTTATTGGTCTTTCTATTTTTAGTGAGATTCCTTTTTATTCTTTTCTTCTCTCTAGCTTCTACACATGAGAGAAAACATTGATCCTTAACTTTCTGAGTCTGGCTTATTTCACTTTTTA
The DNA here is from genome assembly GCA_004027875.1 of Aplodontia rufa. NCBI lineage: Eukaryota > Metazoa > Chordata > Mammalia > Rodentia > Aplodontiidae > Aplodontia > Aplodontia rufa. The sequence continues at coordinate 20,020 of PVKS010001373.1, read as the reverse complement.
GCTAGATTTTAATTCTCTCTCCAGTCAAATTAAATAAGGCAAAGTGAGTACATGAGGAAGCATCTTTATTTCTGGCATTACAAAATACCACCATAGGGGCTGGAGTGGTGGCTCAAAGATTATGTCACTTGCCTGGCATGTGCAAGGACCCGAGTTCAAACCCCAGCACCACATACACAACTAAGTGTTGGAGAAACAAATACCAGATGAAAAAATAAACAAAATTGATTCTGTCTTTCTAAAAAAACCAAAACAAACAAACCAAAAAATCACCACCCTATGCCCCCAGCAGTGCTGGAAATTGAATCCAGAGACTCCCATAAAACTTTTTTTTTGGTCCTGGGGATTGAACCCAGAGACACTTTACCACTAAGCCACATTCACAGTCCTGTTTTCTTTTTTATTTTGAGGCAGGGTCTCACTAAATTGCTTAGGGCCTATCCAAGTTGCTAAGGCTGGCCTGGAATTTGCCATCCTCATGCCTCAGCCTCAGGCCTACATCACCTGCCTGGCTCCCACAGAGCATTTCTTTTCTTTTTTTTAGACAGAAAGAAAGTATCAACTTTATTTAGTTTTTCAGGTGGCTTTCGTTTTTCTGACACTTCGTTGTGTATATGGTGCTGGGGTTCGAAATTGCGTCCTTATGCTTGCCAGGCAAGTGCTGTTACCACTGAGCAACCGCTCAAGCCCCCACAGAACATTTCTTAATCAAGATTTCTCTGACAGAAGATGTGACTTGTTGGGAAAGCAGGATGTATGAGACCCTGAATTCAATCTCCAGCACTGTATACACACAAAAAGTTGTGGTGGTTTTTGTTGGGTAGCACAATGCCTTTGTGAAAATTCATCAAACATTTTTATTATATTTATTAAAAGTATTCAGAAGGGGCTGGAGCGGTGGCTCAGTGGTTTCGGTGCTTGCCTGGCAAGTATGAGGACCCGGGTTCAAACCCCAGCACCACGTACACAATTAAGTGTTGGAGCAACTAAAGCCATGTGAAAAACGAAATAAAGTTGTTTCTCCCTTTGTCTCTCTCTCTCTCACTGTCCCTCTCTCTTTAAAAAAAAAAAAAAGTTAAAAAAAATTAAAAAAAAAAGTATTCAGAAGTCCTGAAACAACAATTTGGGCACAAAACAGAAATTTGAGGGGCTGGAGCAGTGGCTCGGTGGTTACGGTGCTTGCCCTGCATGCACAAGTACCCGGGTTCAAACCCCAGCAACCCACTTACACAACTAAGTGTCAGAGCAACTAAAGCCATGTGAAAAACTTAATAAAAATTGATTCTCTCTCTCTCTCTCTCTCTCTCTCTCTCCCCCTCCTTTAAAAAAAAAAAAAACAAAATAGAAATTTGAGATTAATAAATGCAGTGAGCATGTTTAGTTGCTGGCATTATTTGTTGAATTTTTTTTCAATTTATGTTAGAAATTAGAGGCTCATTTTTGTTTTGTTTTGAGTTATTAGGGATTGAACCCAGGGATGCTCTAACCACTGAGCAACATCACTACCTTTTTTTAAAAATTTTTTTTATTGTTTTGAGACAGGGTCTCACAAAGTTACTCAAATTTGCATTCCTCCTGCCTCTGCCTCCTGAGTAGTTGTGATTGCAGGCATGCGCCACTGTGCTCAGCCAGACACCAAGTATTTTTTTCTTTTTTTTTTTTTTGGTAGAGAGTTACCTTTATTTATTTTTTCATCTGGTTTTTGTTCTTCCTCTGCTGAGTTGTGTATGTGGTGTTGGGGATTGAACCTGGGTCTTTGTGCATGCCTGGCAAATGCTTTTACCATTGAGCCACCTCTCTAGCCCCAAGACCAAGTTTTAAGCAAGAAATTAACTTGGGCTGGAGTAGTGGCTCAGCGGTTACTGCACTTGCCTTGCATGCACCAGTACGTGAGTTCAAACCCCAGCAACACATACACAGTGAAGTCTTGGAGCAACAAAGGTTACATGAAAAAATAAAAACAAAATTGTTTCTCGCTTTCTCCCTCTCTCTCTCTGACTGTCCCTCTGTTTTGAAGGAAAAAAAACAAAAGAAATTGATTTACTATTTTACCAATTTTTACAAACTTTTGTTACTAAAATAGGTAATAATTTTTAATTCTTTCACACTATTTCTAAAATAAATATTGGTGTATCTGTTAAACTGAATCATTTGTATGTTTTTGGAGACTCTTTAGTTCAAGATTAAGTATAGGAAGTCAAGTATAATATTTAAAAGTTGAATAAATAACCCTCCTTCTTCTTCATAGCCCTAAAATAGATGTACCTAATTCTAATATTTACTTTTAAAAGCAGCTACCCTGAAACTCAGAAAGTATCTGCAGGACAGAAGTTTTGTAAATAGTTTAACTTTTTTTTTAAATTTTTTTTTAAATTTTTGAACAACCATACAAGTTTTTAACAAAATAATATAAAATGTGTATAGATTCTGGATATTACAATTACCCCCAGGAGTGCCCCCCCAATTACCCACCGTTATCCCTCCCTTCCCCTTCCCACAATCTCTAAAAAAGGATTATGTTGTGTAGCATTACATCTTATCTGGATTTAACACATGATAATAGACCAACTTTCTCACTGGCCAGGGTCTAGTCCCAACCTCCACAGAATAGTTTAACTTTTAACTGGCTTTTATCATTGATGCCAAGTAGTCTTACAAAATAATTTTACAGAAATACTTTCCTATTTTGGCTTTCAGGGGTTTACCACTTGAAGTCCATGGGTTCACATTGTTAGAAATAAAATTATTAAAAATCCTGAGGTACTGTAAGAAAATCAAACATGCACCCAGAAGTGGGTGAGCAAAACAGACTTTACTTCTGCAGGGGTGCACTCACAAAGGGGATCTGATGAGCAAGCACACTTGAGCAGGCAGTCCTCCTGCTTATAACTCTAACCTGACACAATCCTACCTTTTACTCTGATTGGAGGAGCTTATGGGTACAATCTGCATGATTGACTAATGTGAAATTGGGGTGGTTAGAGAAAAAAAGCTATGGGTGTAATGGGATATCTGATAAGGAGTTTAAAAATGAATTCTCTCTGACCACATGATCCTCCACCTAAGATGGCTTTCTTTTATACGTGAACCTTAAGGGTACATTCTGAAAATAGACCATCAGACTTCTTACTTTTCGTACCAAGAAGACCATGGATAGGATTCAGAGATTCTGTGATCTTCATTTTCAATAATCTCTAAGTGAAAAAAATATCATTTCCTTCAATTATGAATATAGTAACAAATCAAAGTAGTATTAGAAGTTCTGTGAATTGACATCATCAGTCAAAATTTCAAGTATTTTCATATCGCATTATAGTTGCTGATATCTCTGGATACTGCTTGTACTTTTCACAATTTCAAAATCATAGTAGTTGCTAAAAGAGCTATTAGATTTCATTTAATTTTATTAATAAAGAAGCATATTGGGGCTGGAGTGGAGGCTCGGTGGTTGTGGTGCTTGCCTATCATGCATGAGGACTTGGGTTCAAACCCCAGCACCATGTACACAATGAAGTGTCGGAGCAATGAAAGTCACATGAAAAACTACATAAAATTGATTCTCTCATTCTCTCTCTCTCACTGTCCCTCGCTCTCTTTAAAAATTTTTTTTAAAAGTATATTTAAAGTCTTTGTTTTCTTCCATTGGTGCTGAGGATCTGACACAGGGCCTGTTCTGTATAAGCTAACCACTGAGCCACATCCCTAGTCCAAAAAATTGCTTGATAAGTACTTCAGTATAACTAATTTCATTTGTTCCATATTTTATTCTGTGCATTTAAAAACATTCTAGGAAGAGATCAAAGGCTTCACCATACTGATCAAGAGATTCATGACACAAAAGGGTTAAAACTCCCTATTTAGGGGCTGGAGCAGTAGCTTGGTGGTTACAGCGGTTACCAGTTACCGGTGCTTGCCCGGCATGCAAGAGTACACAGGTTCAAACCCCAGCACCATGTACACAACTAAGTGAGCAACAAAAGCCACGAGAAAAACTAAATAAAAATTCTCTCTCTCTCTCTCCCTCCCCCTCTCCCCCTCTCCTCTCCCTCTCCCTCCACTGTCCCTCTCTCCTTAAAAAAAAGGATACTTTAATGAGCAGTACATAACTTTTTCCTCCAATTTTTGTTATTGTAAAATACATAAAATTTATCATCTTAACCATTTTTAAATGTATAGTTTGGCAGTATTAAGTTTATTCTCAATGTTCTGCAACAGTCACCACCATCCATATCCATAACTCTTTTCTTTCTTTCTTTTTTTAAATAGTCAATTTTTATTTTTTCATTTGGTTTTCTTTTTTTCCAACACTTAGTTTCATATGTGGTGCTGAGGTTTGAACCTGGGTCCTCATGCATGCCAGGTGAGCTCTCTACCCCTGACCGAGGCACCTCTCCAGCCCTAACTCTTCTACCTCTGAGTTGCTTCTCCAGCCCTAACTCTTTTCTTATAAAGCTGAAACTCTATAACCATTGGTACAGTAACTCTCCGTTCCTTTAATCTCTAGCAACCACTTGCTTTTTCTATGGTTTTGACTACTATGTACCTTATAAGTGGAATAGCACATCATTTTTTTTTTGTAAAGAGAGAAGGATAGTAGGAGAGAGAGAGAGAATTTTTATTTCGTTTTTCATGTGTATTTCTTTGCTCCAACACTTCGTTGTGTACGTGGTGCTGGAGTTCAAACCCGTGAACTCGCATATGCCAGGGAAGCACCATACTGCTGAACCACCGGTCCAGTCCCTCACATCACTTTTTAAAAGAATATTTGAAGCTTCTTTTGTCACAAGTTATTATGCCATATTAGTAAAGACACAGACAAGTGTTGCTATCAGCTTATTCATTGGTAGAGGTAGTATAAGAATAAGAATATAGGGCATAAATGGTCTTAAATGGTCTTTTAAAAATACCTACACATAAACCAGAGGTTGAATTTCTTTCATACTTTAAAAGAACCACACATTGTTATGACATGGGGCAGGGGTCTTGCATCTCTTTGAAAGGCTAGATCCAGAAATAATTTCTTTGTTTACCAAGAGTGTTTCAAAGGCCCTGGCCTGGTTGTTTTTGAGAGGACTTTGGCCTCTGATGGTATCACTGTTTTCTCCATCAGTGTGTACTATTGTTGTGAAAGCTGTAACTGTTTTTCACCTCCTTTACACTCAAGGGTTTTTGTTTCCGGGGAATTTATTGGGGCATGTCAATATTTGGTGCACAGACTGATATATTTCCTTTTATTTTCAGGTATTTCATGTAGTCGCATTCATATACCAGTTTTAGGAAGGCTTGGGACCTTTGAAACTCAGATTCTGCGTAGAGCTCCTCTTAGAACCTTTTCAGAGACGCCAGCATACTTTGCCTCAAAAGATGGGACAAGCAAAGATGGCTCTGGAGATGGAAATAAGGTAGTTATCTTTATTGGAAACCATGTGAATATTTTTATTCTTTACTTTTTGCTGCAGTGCTGGTGGTTGAACCCAGGGCTTTGTGCACGATAGACAAGTGTTGTACCACTGAGTGAAAACCCCAGCTCCATTTTTCCTCATTTAAATAGTTATAATATTTAATATAATATAATGGTACTACATATCCTCTGCGTTTATGTTTTCTGTAGGAAATTTGAAATATATAAAATGATCTAAAGAATTTTATCCTGTGTTTTAGTTTGAACCACAGAATACTTTTTAAGCATTGCATTAAGAAATAATAATTAAAATTTCTAATACCCCAGAGTAGTAAAGAAGTATCATTAAGTAATCTATGTAGTCAGTCACTAAGATTGAGTTAGGAATGACCATCATTTCCTGTTTTCATACAACTGTTTTTTTCTTTCAGTACTAGGGATTAAATCCAGGTGCACTGTACCACCAGGCTATATCTGTGACCCTTTTTTATTTATTTTGAGACAGGATCTTACTAAATTTCACAGACTGGTCTCAAACTTGCAATCTTCCTACCTTAGCCTCCTGAGTAGCTGGGATTACAAGTGTGCACTACCATCCCTGGCTCATTCAGCTCTTAACAACTCATGATAGTAAATATCTCACTCTATTCTCTACCTTAAAGTTTTGAATTGCTGATATACTTCATATTGGGCTACTCTGTAGCCAACAATTAGATGATTAATGATTGTACTGAGTCAGTGAATTATCAATTTTTTTCATTATGTGAATTTGACTAATATTTGTAATGTTATATGCTAGACAAAATGCTATGCCCTTTCATATCCTTATTTAATCCTAATAGTGACTCTGAAGAAGATGAAATAATTGCCATTTTAGAGATGAAAAAGGTTATATATAAGAATGTTAAGAGTCACCGCTTAACATGATAATAACTCTTGATGCAATTCCCGGTAGTTTTTAACTCATCTTTTTTTTTTTTTTTTTAAGAGATAAGGACAGTGAGAGACAGAGAGAGACAGAATCAATCAGAATAAATTTTTAATCAGTTTTTATTGAGTTTTTTACATGGCTCTTGTTGCTAGGACACTTAGTTGTGTACATGGGTGCTGAGGTTTGAATCTGTGTACTTGCACATGCCAGGCAAGTGCCATAACTACCTAGTCACCGCTCCATTCCCTTGGAACGACTTTTTTTTTTTTTTTAAAGAGGAGACAGAGAAGCAATTTTACTTAGTTTTTCATGTGACCTTCATTCCTTGAGCAATTTGTTGTGTATGTGGTGCTGGAGTTTGAACTCACGTACTTGTGCATGCTAGGCAAGCACCGTAACTGCTGAGCCACCGCTCTAGCCCTTGGAAGGACTTAAAGTGGCTCCATTCCACCAGGCATGGTGGCTCACACCTGTAATCCCTGCAGCTCAAGAGACTGAGGCAGGAGGATTGCAAGTTTGAAGCCAGCCTCAGCAATTGAGCAATGCTCTAAGCATCTTAGTGAGACCCTGTCTCAAAATAAAAAACAGAAAGGGCTGAGGATGTAGTTCAGTGGTAAAGTGCCTCTGAGTTCAATCCCCAGTACTGCCCCCCACCAAAAGAAACAAACAAATAAAAAAAGCCTCTATTCTATAACTGGAGTATTAGAGATATCTTCTTTGTTTTGCCTGGTAGAAGAGAAGAATTAGCCTGAATATCTGTCCTTTTTTTAAGTGTTAGTTTCAGTAACTGTCTGAAATGCAGTTTCCCCCCATTGCTTATCGAGTCATTGAAAGAAAGCTATTTATTATATATGCTGGCACATACTGTGTAAAAAAAGACAATAAATAAATGCATGTGTTTTGACTTTTGTGGTAAATAGGTCTTTCAATAACTAGTGATGGTAGGGATATAAACTATACTAATAATTCCATTCTAGGAATTATAAAGATTATAGAATTAATTATAAACTATATCATTTGCATTTAAGCTATATGTAAAATGATTGCCTGAAACTAACAATTAATAATCTCTTTTTTTCTCTTTTACAAATATTAGAAATCAGTAAGTGAGGGCAGCAGTAAGAAATCAGGCTCTGGGAATTCTGGAAAAGGTGGAAACCAATTGCGCTGTCCTAAATGTGGTGACTTGTGCACCCATGTAGAGACCTTTGTGTGTAAGTATTACATTTTCTAGTGCTTTTCTATTTCCTTTTCTTTAAGTTGTTAGATGTATAAAAATATATAAATTATATAAATCAAAGTTATTTTCTTCCTGAGCTTAGATGATTCTCTAAATGTTCACCAGATACTAAAAATCTCTAGGACTATCAGTACTTTGTGTTGTGGTATAAAAACTTTAAAAAAAAAATTAGTTTCTTGCCAGGTATCCTGGTGCATGCCTGTAATCCCATCAACTGGGAAGGCTAAGGCACAAGGATTACAAGTTTGAGGCCAGTCATAGCAACTTAGACCGCATCTCAAAAATAAAAAGGGCTGGGAGCTGGGCATGGTGGCACATGCCTATAATCCCAGCAATCCAGAAGGCTCAGGCAAGAGGATCACAAGGTCAAGGCCAACCTAGGCTGCTTAATGAGACTCAGTCTCAAAGAAGAAAAACACACAAAAAAGGGTGGGGATGTGGCTCAGTAGAAAAGCACTCTGGGCTCAATCCCCAGTTCCAAAAAAAGAAAGAAAGAAAATGGCTGGGGATGGGGATGGAACTCAGTGATAAAGCACTCTTGGGTTCAATCCCAGTACCAAAAAAAAAAAAATATATATATATATTATATATATATATATGTATGTATGTATATTATTTATTTTGCATTTATGTATTTTATTTTTATAAAAGAGGAACAGAGAGAGAGAGAAAGAGAGAATCAGTTTTATTTAGTTTTTTATGTGGCTTTCATTGCTCTAACCCTCTGATGTGTATGTGGTCCTGGGGATCGAGCCCATATCCTTGTACATGCCAGACAAGTGCCATAACCTTTGAGCCACTGCTCCAGCCCCTATGTATTTATTTTAAATTTGGATTTTGTGTGTTTTCATGTGTGCAGTCACTGGGTTATAGTAGAATCAAGACTTACGTTATATTTATTACTACATTCTTCAAATACCTATTAAGCATCTCATTTACTAAAAAGAGCAGTCAGTCAAATATTAAGTTAATTTCCCTGCGTATTTACTACAGGAGTAAGCCCTTAATTCTAGGAAGTGTCAGATAATTATTAATAATTCACTCAAGAAAAGGAAGAAATCAGCTATCCTGCTTTTGCTATTAATGTCAGTAACTGTCTGAAATACAAAGATGTTACTACAGATAGTTTCCTTAATCCATCAGATAATCAACTAACTCATTGCTTATATGATGTAGAGTTAATGGTAATGAACTTAAGCTTGGGTAGATTACATTGCACCACTATGTCAGCCTTCCTGTAGAGTTCAGTTATAAAAAAGCTGATATTTGGGGTTGGTAGTCAGTTTCCTATGATCAGCTGGAGAAGATTCTCCATATTCTAACCCTAATATTGAGGCTATAATTACATTTTCACATTTGCCATTAATGTTGATTAGCTACCATATGAAAGAGTACTATACATAGCACATTTTTATAGATTTGGGCCTTTTTTTTTTTTTCATTCCTTTTCGTGGTGCTAAGGATCAAACCCATGACCTGGAGTATGCTAAGCCAGTGCTCTACCACTGAACTAAATCCCCAGCTCCAGTTTTGGAAATTTTTTTTTTTTTTTTTTAAAGAGAGAGGGATAGTGAGAGACAGAGAAAGAGAGAAACAACTTTATTTAGTTTTTCACATGGCCTTCGTTGCTCCAACAATCAGTTGTGTACGTGGTGCTGGGGTTTGAACCCGGGTCCTTGTGCTTGGCAGGCAAGCGCTGAAACCGCTGAGCCACCACTCCAGCCCCGGAAATTTTTTTAAAAAATATTTTTAAAGGGACTATTCTATTCCGTAGCTAGAATATCAGAGATCTTCTTTGTGGTTTTATCTGGCAAAACAGAAGAATTAGTCTGAATGAAATTTTATTTGGATTACAATGTAGAATATAAGTAGAACTTATATTCTGAATGATAGAACTTTCCAAACAAATTCAGTGTAATAAAATTCTAGAGTCAGAATTGCTCAGTTTATAGGAGCAATGTCATATATTTTAATCAGGACATATTTCTTTTCTTTTTCTTTCTTTTTTTTTTTTTTTTTGCAGAGAAAGGGTTCAACCTTTATAAACCTAAAGAATAATTTCTTAGAGTAGAAAAAGAAAGAAACTAAATTAGTAAATGCCCCTCTCTCTCTCTCTCTCTCTCTCTCTATATATATATATATATATATATATATATATATATATATTCTTTTCTTGGGACAAAGAATATCATCATTTTTTTATTTTTTAAAGAGAGAGGGAGGGGCTGGAGCGGTGGCTCAGTGGTTACACTGTTTGCCTGGCATGTCCTAGTACTCGGGTTCAAACCGCACCACCACATACACAACGAAGTCTTAGAGCAATGAAAGCCACATGAAAAATTAATAAAAATTGTTTCTCTCTTTCTCTCTCGCTGTCCTTCTCTCTTTAAAAAAAAAAAAAAAAGGGAGAGTGAGAGAGAAAGAAATAATCAATTTTTTTTTTTTTAATTTGGCCTTTGCTTTACTGACACTTAGTTGTGTATGTGCTTTTGGAGTTCAAACTCAGATCCTTGTGCATGCCAGGCAAGCACCATAACCGCTGAGCCACTGCTCCCGCTCCCCTCATTTCTATAAATGAAGAAACTGAGGCTTTAGTTCACATAGCAGTAAAGATTTTTTTTTTTTTTTTAAAGAGAGAGGGACAGTGAGAGAGATAGAGAAAGAGAGAAACAACTTTATTTAGTTTTCTCACATGGCCTTAGTTGCTCCAACACTTAGTTGTGTACGTGGTGCTGGGGTTTGAACCTGGGTCCTTGTGCTTGCCAGGCAAGTGCCGAAACCACTGAGCCACCGCTCCAGCCCCCAGCAGTAAAGATTTGCTTTTTAAAAAATTCTTACTTATTTTCAAAAACAAGATTTTATTTTTCATTATAGTTTTACATATTTCTGTTGTTATACTTTCATGCATACAAACATCATATATATCCCCTTTTGCCCTCACCCCTAAGATTTGCTTTTCAGAAGTTCCTACCCCATACACTTCTAGGGACAGTAAAATAGAAAGAGAGAATCAGTTTTATTTACTTTTTCATGTGGCTTTCGTGGTTCTGATACTTCGTTGTGTATATGATGCTCGGGTTTGAACCCATATCCTTGCACATGCCAGGCAAGCACTGTAACTGCTGAGCCACCACTCCAGCCCTATCCCATACATTTCTACCAACTGAAGGCTTTATTGGTAAACTAGCTTTTCTTGGGATTAGATTATTTTTCTTCTATGCAGTGTTTTCAAAACTTGTCAGGTTGTATTAATCACTGTGGGTGACTTTCAAACATAGAGACTTCAAGGCTCCTTCCCTAGAGATTGAAGATTCTGTAGATGTGGGGAAGGGTCCTCAGATCTGTTATATCTTGTTTTATTAAAAAAGTCAGACATTATAGATAAAATCAAGGTTTCTGAAATATACCTGTATTGAATGAATATATGGCTTTTGAAAAAATAGTATGTTTTTCATAATTTTGCAAATAATTTTACTAAAAGCAATGCTTTGAGAACTGTGTATATTAATACAGGTTTCATCCTTTCTTTTTTTAAGTTTTTAAAATTCATTCACATGATATAATTCATCATTTCAAAACATACAGTTCAGTGACTTTGGTATATTCCTAAGTTGTACTATCATCTCTCTAATTCCAGAAAATTTTCATCACTCCAAAAAGAAATCTTATAGCCCTTAGTAGTCATCTTCCATCTTCCTCTCTTAGCCATGGCAACCATTAATTTGTCTATTCTGGACATTTCATATTGTGGTATTTTATAATAGTTGGCATTATTTGTCTGGTTTCTTTCACTTAGCATATTTTCAAGGTTCATCCCTGTTGAGGAATGTATCAGCATTTCATTGTCTTTTATGTCTGAAAATATTCCATTTTTTAGCCATTCCTCAATCAATGGACATTTGGATTGTTTCTACTTGATGGCTAGTATGAGTAATATTTCTAAGAACATGTGTGTGTAAATTTTTGTTTTACATACATTTTTACTTCTCTTGGGTAGATAGGAATGGAATTGCTGAGTCATAGGATAACTGTTTTTTAGTTTTTATAGAATTGCCAGACCTTTTCTACAGCGTTTGTGCCATTTTACAGTCTGAACAGCAGTGTATGAAGGTTCCAGTTTTCTCAACATCCTCTTTACTGCTTTTTATTCATAATGGTTGTCAAGCAATATCGAATGGTGGTTTTATTTGTATTCCCCTGGTGGCTAATGATGTTTAGCATCTTTCCATGTGCTAATTGGCCATTTGTGTATCTTCTTTGGAAAAATTGCTTTTTAAATCCTTTGTCCATTTTTAAATTAGGTTATCTTCTTATTAAATAGGTCTTTACATATTTTAGACACTAAACTTTATCCAGATTCATGATTTACAGGTATATTTTTGTGGGTAATTTTTTTCTTTTAAATGTGTAGCATGAGTCAGCAAATTTTTACTGAATAAGGCCAAATAGTAAATATTTTAGGCTTTGTGGGCCATATGGTTTCTGTTGCAACTATTCTACTCTGCAATTAAAATGCAAAAGCAACAGTAGACAAGTGTAAATGAGTGAATATGGCTGTGTTCCAATAAAATTTTGTATACGAACACCGAGATTTGAATTTCATATAACTTTCATTGTCATTTTCAGCAACTTAAAGATGTAAAGACTATTTTAGCTCACAGGTCCTACAGTATACTGTTCCATCTTATGAGAATAGTTGTAGAATTTCATTATTTTCTTTACTGGTATTCAAATATATGTGTTCTTGTTTGACATTGTGGAAATAAAATACAATTTTATAGCTACCATATGAATGTATAAAAAATCAACAGAAAATAGGAAAGAGGAAAAATCTAAGAATCTTTTTATTATAAAGATTTAATATACTGTATACTCTAATTTTCTTTTATCTATTAAAAATAACTTGCCAAACACGAAGTTTATTTTTCTTTATGATAGAACCTTTAGTTATTTTTTAATGTATATAATGATTGTGGAGTCTTACTGTACTTATATGCCCGTTGGAGTTGGTAATAAATATTATTACACTGGTTTGGAGATTCCTAAAATGTGTTCAGAATCATGAGGAGCTTTCATTTAAACAAATCTCCCAGTGTTGAGGGTTGGCTCAGTGGTAGCATGCACTAGGATGTGATACCATTTCCAGTGCATCCCCAAACAAAAAGAAGGAAAAAAGTCTGAGAAGGTTTTCACTGAGTTAGTCTTTCTTGTTTTTGGCATATTCTACAAGTACACTTAATGGCATCAGTATTATAGAAAGGAAAATAATATGATATTTGTAGTAATTATTTAAAGGAAAAAAGTATTCCATGAAAATTTAACAAAATTAGATTTTGCCCCCCACTTTAGGAGTGAAAAATTATGCCTTAGAATGCCTGTATTTTTTCCTCATGTAGCATTTTGATAAATAAAATTCATTTCTTGAACTTGGGTATATACTGAACATGTTTCACTGTCAAATTGTGTTGTAAATACAGTATTTAAGTTGACTTTAAGCAGTCTTTCTATAGCAAGCAAAGAAAGATGTGATATGTTGATATTTAAACTCTTTCCCTTCCGGGACTGGAGTGGTGGCTCCGCGCTCGCTTGCCTGGCATGCGCGATGACGAGGGTTCGAACCACAAGACCATGTACACAATGAAGTGTAGGAGCAATGAAAGCCACATGAAAAGCTAAATAAAATTTCTTTCTTTCTTTCACTGTCCCTCTCTCAAAAATAAATAAATAAATAAACCTCTTCCCTTTGATCTACTTTCCTTAGAGAAATATTTTGTTCTTAGGCCAGATTTTCCTGTCATACAGCCCAAACTAGATCAGAGGCTTCTCTACCCTTTAATTCTTGCCTTGTTTACCATTTGTAACAGTTTTAAACTGGTGCCTCATAAAATAAGGCATTGACTGTCTTCCCATTGATGGGAAATGGTGATTATGTGTTTGGGCTTGTGTTAATTGCAGGTACTCGGAGTGGCTTGATCTTTTTCTTTAGGTTAACATTAAAGGTGATCATTAAATAGCAAACACGTATGAACCTTCCTGGAGTTTAAAGTTTTATGCTAGAATTTAATCTAGATTGTATTCCTAATTGCCTTATATTTAAGATTAGAAACATAAAAATTAAATTGACTGAATTAATGAATTTTTTTTTTAAGAGGACAGAGAGAATCGATTTTTATTGAGTTTTTGACATGGCTTTCATTGCTCTGACAATTGTGTACGTGGGTGCTGGGGTTTGAACCCCTGTACTCATGCATGCCAGGCAAGTGCCATAACTGCCGAGCCACCGCTCCAGCCCTGAGTGTTGTTTTTTAAATGTGGAATTATCTATTCTTTTCATTTAGATTATTTTGTGGAGACTTAAGCATGCTTGCCAGTTTATTTGACAATTATGAATAGGTATTAATATTTATAATTTTCCCAAAGAAGAAAAATTCCCATAGTTTTTTTCTTAAAATCTTTCTGTTCTATGTTTTACCTGTCTAGCTGGATCATACACACACACACAAATGTATTATCTAGACATACCAAATCTGTATTCATAATTTATATGGAATGCTGTAACAAACTGGATTCTAAGTCCTCTGGTTACTATTAATAGGATTAGGCTTAGAGAAGGCTAAGAGCATATGTCCATAAATATACATCATATAGCTATATTTTAAAAAGAAAAGGAGTCAAAACATGTTTGATTTAACACAGGATAAACTATATAGTTAATGCTTTAAAATTGAGAAGCCCTTTTTAATCCTCACTTTTAACTATCCTTGTGTTGCTTTCAAAAACTGTATGATTATCTTTAAATCAAATTAGTATAACTGAGAAGCTTATTTTGTTAGTTTCTTAGTGTTTTTTCAATCAGAAAAATAGGAATTATAGGCTGGGGATATGGCTCAGTGATAGAGTGCTTGTCTGGCAGGCATGAACCCTGGTTTTGATCCCCAGCACTTCAAAAAAAGAAAAGGGGCTGGAGTGGTGACTCAGTGGTTATGGCGCTTGCCCAGCATGCACAAGTACATGGGCTCAAACCCCAGCACCCACGTACACAACTGTCAGAGCAACAAAGACCATGTGAATAACCCAATAAAAATTGATTCTTTCCGTCTCTCTCTCACACTGTCTTAAAAAAAAAAAAAAAAGAAAAGAAAAATAGAAATTAGTGGAATAGTTAAGGGTGAAATAAATTATGAAGTTATTTGATGTATTTACCAAGTTGATTTTAAAAATGTTCATGTTTGAGAGACTGTAGAGAATATGCCTTTCTATATTTTTAGGAATTAAAAGATTTATGTCTTCTAACTCTTATATATGTTTGGAATTTTTCATAATAAAACATGGGAAAGTACTTTTAATCCATTTGTCCTTTACTTTTGTTCACTGTTAATTCAAGTATTTCAGTAAAATAGATGATTGCTGAATATTCTCAAAGTTTTTAACATAATCTTTAATGAATGGGAAGTTAAAAAATGTCAATCTTTTCTTAATGAAATATTTCACAAAATGGGAGGAATATAGAGAAAATGTATAGAGTTAGTTTATCGAATGTGTCTGTCCTTGTATTATACTTATTTCATACATGAGGCTCTCCGTGGCTTGTGGAGTGAACTACAACCTGCTTTTTGTCAGTGTGTAAGTTTTCATTTACAGTGGGTCTTTAAGGTTAAACCCTATTTGGATTATTTTTAAATGTTCCTTTGCTGACTTCCGTTTTCTTTTTCAGCATCCACCCGTTTTGTAAAGTGCGAAAAATGTCATCACTTTTTTGTTGTGCTATCTGAAGCAGACTCCAAGAAAAGCATAATTAAAGAACCAGAATCAGCTGCAGAAGCTGTAAAATTGGCATTCCAACAGAAACCACCTCCTCCTCCCAAGAAGGTATAGGTCTTTCCTCAGTCTTAACAAGTATTTATTATGTCTTGAAAGCATTACATCGCTTCCCTTTCCTCACAGTTTATATTGAATCCTAACACTAGTATATAAATAAATATTGTAAATTGGTTTTTGTTCCACTTTAGCAGGGCCTGAACTCAGGACTGCTTTATCACTAAGCTACATCATCAGTCTTTTCTATTTTTTTATTTTGAGACAGGAAATTCTAACTAAATTTTAGAGGCTGGCCTCAAACTTTCGATTCTCCTTCCCCAGTGTCCCAGGTCACTGGAATTACAGGTGTATGCTATTGTGCCTGACTTAGTTCTTACTATAGACTGTATCTGGCTAAATTGTTATTACTGATATTTGATACTTGGGATTTAGGTTTGGAGTCCATTGCATTTTCCTTGTCATGATTACTATATTTAGTATCAGTGAAATTTAGTTGGATGATTATTAAAATGGTATTAATAACTAGTTAATCTGGAATAATAACCTTATAAAAGTCCAGCTGTTTACTTATTTTGTGAGTTTGGGCCCTTAAGTAACACCAGTCTGAAATTATTTCCCTTCAATTAATTTCTTTTATGGTAAAACAGCTTTCAGTCTAATATTGTCAGGTAATTTTTTTCATAGTCACTGTGGTAGGCTGCCCTGTATATCACCATGGCTTTTGTAGTATGGGTTCTTTCCAGAAATCTCAGACAGAATATGATTGGTCCTATGAAACATGGCAGAGTGTGCACATGATAGCTCCTTTAGGCACATGATATGTGCTTTTTAAGAAGCAGAAGCCCTTACCTCATGACCTTGTACTTACTTTCTATTCTGCCTGTGTCTCGGATGTGTACACACTTAAGTTATTTATCACTGTCTGCCTCAGTGTATCCTTCATCTTACATTGGTATTTTTCTCTATCCCTAAATGTGCTGTGGCAGATTTGAAGATTCATAGGTATAATAAGTGATTAGTAAGTAAGATTTTAAAATCTATAATAAAATTTAGTTGTGTAGCAGCTAACAAAAATTGTCATGTAAAAGAAATGTCTTAGAAAATAAAGCTACTAAGAGCTGGGTGTGGTCACACACCTGTAATTCCATTAACTCTGGAGGTTTAGGCAGGAGGATTGCAAGTTCAAGTCCAACCTGGGCTTGAAGTCAGTGAGCTTCTGACTCAAAAAGCAAAAAGAGGTGGGGAATGAAGCTCAATGGTAGAGTACCCATGGGTTCAGTTCCCAGTGCCTCATAAAAATATTTGTGTAGGGGCTGGACCTGTGGCTTAGTGGTTACGGCGTTTGCCTGGCATGCACGAGTACATGGGTTCAAACCCCAGCACCACGTATACAACAAAGTGTCACAGCAACAAAAGCCATGTGAAAAACTAAATAAAATTGATTCTCTCTCTTTCTCACTGTCCCTTTCTTAAAAATAAAAAAATTGCATGTGTTTAGCTATTAACTTTTATATCTTCCCTAATTTGTGTCAACTTTAAATATCTGAGTCAAAGTTCTAGAAAATACATAGTCAGTTTAACTATTTTCAAGGGTTGATGAATATTAGCAGTTCATTTTTAGTCACTAAAAACTGACGGGAATTTACTTAGGAGACTGAGGCAGGAGGACTGCAAATTCAAGGTCAGCCTAGGCAACTTAGTGAGATCCTGTCTCAAAATAAAAAAGCAAAAAGGACTGAGGATATAACAGTGAAAAAGTACCTCTGGGTTCAGTCTCCTGTACAGCAAGAGAAAAAAAATGAGACTTTTCAATTGCCATTTAGATAACTGAATGCTTTAAGATTAATATCAGAGAAAAAGTAAAGTGTGAGTATTAAAACACATGGATAACTGGTAGTATAACTTATGGCCTTCACTTACATAATGCCTATTTCTGAAAAGGGTAGTTTTATAATATAGAATCTTTGAAGAATATTATTTTCATGTGATGGGGAAAGATACAGAAAGGGTTTTTAAAAATGATTTACATTAATGATGATCTATTTAGACCTATGGTGGCATGGGTAGTTATTTCAATGACTATAATGTTAACTTTTAAAAAATTAGAATCTATGCATTATTTATAGAATAGAAACTAGCATAACAGTAGTCGAGGACAGTAATATTTGTAAAGCTATAAAACTAATGATGTGGTTTTGTTCATTTAGGATTTAGAATTTTTTATTCATCGCTACTTAATGTATCATGTCCTTGGCATTTCATAGTTAATGAGAATCTGTTCAGATTTAAAACTCTAAGCAAATATGTTCAGTATATAATTTTGTAATATATGTGCTTTTATGATAACTCATAGTAGATTATTCATACCTAATCATTTTTCAGATTTATAACTACCTCGACAAGTATGTCGTTGGCCAATCATTTGCTAAGAAGGTGCTTTCAGTTGCTGTGTATAATCATTATAAGAGGATATATAATAATATCCCAGCCAATCTGAGACAGCAAGCAGAGGTTGAGAAGCAGACATCATTAACACCTAGAGGTTTGTGCTTTTGATAATTGACCAAAATAGAAATTACAGAAGTTAGAAGTAATCTTTATGGGTAATTCTTTGCTTTCATTTTTTTTTTTTTTTAAGAAAGAGGGACAGTGAGTGAGAAAGAGACAATCAGTTTTATTTAGTATTTTTCATATGTCTTTCATTGCTCCAACACTTCATATTGTGTACGTGGTGCTGGGGTTTGAACCTGCATCCTTGCATATGTCAGGCAAGCACTGTATCTGTTGAGCCACCACTCAAGCCTTTGCTTTTGTTTTAAAATATTGCTTGTTTTTTTTTTTTTTTTATGTGCCAGGGATTGAACCCAGGGGCGCTGAACCACTGATCCACATCCCCAGCCTTTTTTTTTTTTTTTGAGAGGGACAGAGAGAGAGAATCAATTTTATTTAGTTTTTCATGTGCTTTCAGTGCGCCAAGATTTCATTGTGTACATTGTGCTGGGGTTTGCACTTGTGTACTTGTGCTTGGCAGGCAAGTGCTGTAATCGCTGAGCCTCCCCAGCCATTTTTTTATTTTAAGACAACGTCTTGCTTAATTGCTTTAAGGCCTCACTAAGTTGCTGAGACTGGTTTTGAGCTTGGCAATTCTCCTGACACAGACTCTAGAGCTGCTGGGATTATAGGCATGTGCCACCATGCCCAGCCAGGATACAGAATTTCATTTGTTTGAGTCAGAGAGAGATATGTGGAGATTGTAACTATTAATGCAACATGTCTTACACTCTTTCTTTTGTGGGCCTGAACTACAGAGTGCAAGGTGAAGGGCAATTTTCTAAGTGATTGTAAGTGCAATTCCTATTAGCATGTACTGTGTAATCCCAATTTATTATGATATAATGTATATTAATAGATTTCTTTTGTTAAAAAAAACTATAAATAGAGTAAAATGTAAATAGTTAAGTCTATTTTGTTGTCCAGAGGGTCCTGATTTCTGAATTAGGTCTATAGTCTATCATTTTAGCTTCTTTTTAGTCATTACTATTCAATTTGAGGAAGTTCTGGTAAATATGTAAATTTATAACTCTTTAATATCTTTCACTTACCTTTAGTAGTTACTAAATACCTAGCTTATTTTAGTGAAAACACTTGTCCACTTGTTGAACTTACTGCAGAATAATTGTGTGGTAATATCAGTTACTTTATTTTTAGAAAACATAAATCTTAACTAATGGAACACTTGGAACCTATATTTTTACAAGGTCCAAATAACACTGTCTAGTCATGGAGCAAAATTTTTTCAGGTTCCTTCAGTCAGTAAGTCAATATTTAAGTTGTTCTGAGTACTGAAAGAGCAATAGTTATGATACTTATAATATGAAAGATTTTAAACTTTTTTTTAAGAGAGAAGGACAGTGAGAGAGAGAGGAGGGAGAGAGAAAGAATCAGTTTTTATTGAGTTTTTCACATGGCCTTCATTGCTCTGACACTCAGTTGTGTACGTGGATGCTGGGGTTTGAACCCTTGTACTTGTGCATGCTGGGCAAGCGCCGTAACCACCAAGCCATGATTTTAACTCTTATTGAAAACTTAAATTATTATGTTGTTTGCTTAAAATAGATGCTAATATTTAATTTGACATATGTGAATATTAACAACTAGACAGCAATCATCAAGCCTGGTTTTGTTTGTTTAAAATAGAAAGGATATAGCACATGAATTTTTTCATAATGTGAAAAGCTAAGTACAACCTTTAAATATATTTGAAAGAGGGCAAGAAGTGGGATATTCTTTGTTCTCCAAATCTAAACTAATATGTAATATTTTCATGTTGCCATTTTCGTCTTTCTTAGAGTTAGAAATAAGAAGACGGGAAGATGAGTACAGATTTACAAGTAAGTGGTCCCTCAGAGGCTCCTTTGTAATCTTCCTTCCTTTTGCTATTTATCTCAGTCAGGTATCTCAGCAAAAGTACTGTTAAACATGTATTTGCCCGTATGTTACCAAGAAAAGTGTATATTATCTAAGTGCATTTATCATACATGGTATACCTAAGTTTGGAACAGTTTTTCATAGCTAATTTATGTAGTTGGGTTATTTCAGGTAGATGGTTTTATCTTTTCTGATACAGTAC
>PVKS010001372.1:0-143934 GCA_004027875.1 Aplodontia rufa | reverse complement strand
TTCTGTATCAACAGTAAGATGTCAAAAATCTGCCGTTCAACCCTTGGTGCTAAGCAAGTCTTTTTTCTTGGTATCTGTGATGCCAACATTGGGGGCAGCACAATGCCCTATAAAGCATGTTTTTTCCTGGGGTGTTGGGGTCTGCTGTGACCGCATCAAGGATGGAATCCTCATCTCAACCAGTTTATGCATGTTAAAAAAAAAGTGGAGTGGAATAGCTAGCCTTGCGAGGGGATTCTGCTGGTTGTTGGGAAATAGGAGAAGCGTGGTAAAGTTTTCAGAGGAAAAAGATTTTGAAAGATGAATGGGTAGGCCTGAGCAGGACAGGTAGAGGGAATGTTGCAGGAGACCTGAAGAACAAGTGCAAAGGGGAGAGAGAGAGAATAAATTTTGTTTTTTTTTTCATCTGATCTTTGTTCTTTCAACACTTAGTTGTGTACGTGGTGCTGGGGTTTGAACCCAGGCCCTCGCACACCAGGCAAGCCCTCAAACCGTGAGCCCCTGCTCCAGCCCCAGGTTTAGAACTCTCATCAATTCAAGGTCCCTGATACTTAATAAAACAAATCAGGGATCATTAGTCATTTTTGGCATGTACACAAAACTAACCTCTAACAATAGTGGGTGTGTTTCAAAGAGCCCCAGTGTGCTATTTGAAAAAAAAAATCGAGTCATTTTATTGTTGAAATGAGGACCCAGTTTAAACATTTTAATATACCATAGTAGGAACACATTATTGTGGAAAGTAAAGTGCATGTTTACTTTTTTTTTTTTCTTTAGGGCTGAGGACCGAACTCGGTCTTGTGCATGCTAGGCAAGCACTCTGCCACTGAGCTAAATCCCCAACCCCTCATATTTATTTTTAAATCATGGGATGACCTTATGTCAGTTTTGTTATAGGAGAATTACATTCCGTTGGTTACTTGATGTTAGGCACTTATTTGTTTTGTTAGTAAATCTTTTCAATATAGTTCATTTTGTTTTTAAAATTTGTTAATGAAAAATTCCAAGGATATATTAAAATAATGTATTAAATAATTTCCTATTTCGGAGAGTAAGTAGCTGTTAGTATTTGTTCTCCGTTTGTGTTAGATGTCCCTCCCTCCCTCCCTCCTTCCCTTTCTTCCTTCCTCCCCCTACTGTCCCCTCCCTTCCCTCCCCTCTCCCCTCCTTTCCCTGTCTGATATTGCAGGTATAGCTAACCTGCCCTCCAGTCACGCCAGCTTCCTTTTGCTCCAGAGGAAATTCCAAACACAGTCTTGTACTTTCCTTACACATGTATTCATGAATAAAGCTTTTTATTGTTTTGAGTGTATAGTTTAGTATTTAAATCAACAGTTTTGCTCTGCGTATACTTTCTTGCAAATGGTATTTTTACTGTACTTTTGAGATTTGTCTAAAACTTCCATGTAGATCTAGCTCATTCAGTTTTTTTTTTTAAGAGAGAGACAGTGATAATCAGTTTTTATGTTTTTATTTAGTTTTTTTCATTGTTCTGACACAGGGTTCGAACCTGTGTCTTCAGACATGCCAGGCAAGCAAGTGCCTTAACTGCCAAGCTATAGCTCTAACCCTCAGCTCATTCAATGTAGTTGTGCAGATAAACCAGTTTATGTGTCTGTTCCAGTGATCATACACAGTCCTTCAGTGAGGGCCTTTGCATGTCTTATATGCATTGTGCTCTCTAGGATATCTATTTATCTGTGTCTATGTATTTATTTATTTAAAGAGAGGGACAGTGAGAGAGAGAGAGAAAGAATCGATTTTACTTAGTTTTTCATGTGGCTTTTGTTGCTCTGACACTTCATTGTGTATGTGGTGCTGGGGTTTGAACCCATGTCCTTGTGCATGCCAGGCAAGCACCTAAACTGCTGAACCACCGCTCCAGTGCCTAAGGTAGATATTTTAAAAATGGAAATACTGGGGCTGGAGCAGTGGGTGACTCAGTGGTTGGAGTGCTTGCCTGGCATGGGTAGGGACCCAGCTTTGAACCCCAGCACCACATACATATCCACGTGCTGGAGAACCAAAGGCCAGATGGAAAAATAAATAAAATTGTTTCTCTCATTCTCTCCCTCTTTCTTAAAAGCAAAAAAAAAAAAAAAAAAGAAACAGGTTAAGATACATTGTGGTCAACAATTGCTTTACAGATTTTACAAGTAGGTTCTCTTATACTCTAGAGAAATGTTTTGTTTCCTTTATTCTTACAATAAGTGAAATTACATTTTAAATTTGTATCAGTATTGTAGTGTTAAATTATATCTCATATTTTTAAATCTGTCTCTACTGATGACCACAGAGTTTGAGCATTTTTCAGTTCATTTAACTTCTGTGCAGTCACACATTTTGCATATATTATGGGGTTTTAAATATTTTCCTTTTTATTTTTAAAAGATGGAGAGAGAGAGAGAAATAGACAATCTATTTTGTTTCTTTATCTGGGCCTTGTTTCTTCCGCGTTTAGTTATCTGTGTGGTGCTGGGGTTTGAACCTTGGTCCTTGTGCATGCCAGACAAGCATTCCAACCACAGAGCCACTGCTCTAGCAGCTTAAATATTTTTAATAGATTCTAGGAATTATATTCTGGATAGTTAGTTGGTTTATGGGATAGAAATCTCATGATTGCTCAATTTTCTTTTACCTGAGCGACTCTTTAATTCTTTTTCTGTCTCATTTGACCACATCTGGACCCCTTTGATTATAAATGTCTTGTGATGGGTAATGTTGGAAACAAGTCTATTTACTAATAATTTTTGTGGTTAAGACCAAGTTAAGAGTTCAAAAGATTTTTGTTTAAATCTAGACTCTTCATGATCTTGGGTAGTTTTTTAATCTTTCTCATTTTGAAATAGGGGTAATAATATCCTATAACACACAAACACATGTAAAAATACCAATGAACTTGAAACTATATCCACAGTTGTTGAAATAATAATAATAATAATACTAACATAAAGAATAATAGTGACAGTGTTCATTTTGTCAAATATTTTATTTTCAGAGTGCTTTTACTTAAATAAAGCTTGGTTAATTTGAACATTACCTAATTCATATTTTTGTAGAGCATTCTGATAGTAGCATACAGGGACTGATTTCTGCAGTTTGAGCATACTGGTACCCATATATCTAGCTTTTGAAATCACTACTCAAGGGTTTATAATTTACACAAAAAAATTTATGTAGCTACTTTTTTATTGGATAGTCTTGTCTAAGTGTTAGATTTGCATATATTTATGTAGTTCACTAAATCAATAAGTTCTTTGTAAACTGAAGGAAAATCTTTTTAAACACATTTATAAGAGCATTTATTGATTTAATAAATCAGATGCTTGTCAGACTTGCATCTGTGTAAATTATTGTTTATGTATAATGTAAGCGTAGTTCTTTAGACAGAGTACATAATTCAGCATTCAATTAGCATAAATATATGATCAATCAGTAGTTTATCTTCCAAGGCCCAAAGCCTGCAGAGAAGAGACTTTCTCTCATGCCCAGAGGTGGCAGTTTGTTGCTTATTTGATAATTCTTCCAAAGTGCTTTTGCATTCTGTAAATGCTGGGTTTTTTTTTTTTTTTGTTGTTGTTTGTTTTTTTAAGATAGAGGGTCAGTGAGAGAGAGTTTATCATGTGGCTTTCATTACTTTGACACTTTGTTGCGAATGTGGTGCTGGTGTTCGAACCCGTGTCCTTGCACTTGGCTGTGACTTCTGAGCCACCGCTCCAGCCCCTCTGTAAATGCTTTACATTTAGATTTTTAAAAGCTCATTTCATAGTTAATTATTAAATAGACTTGACAGTAAGCATAATCTTTTTTCTCAAAACTACATGATAAATTGTTAAGGTTTGATTTAAATTCTTTAAGTCATTAGAACTTGGCTTTTAAAATCTGAATATAAATGTTCGAATGATTTGAAAGTTTACCTTGGGAAGATATTGTAAAGCAGTGATTTGGGTGGGTGGGGAATATTGATAAAGACAGAGAGATTCCAGGGACATGCTATGCTATGCTACTTCCCAGGGACAGTAAGAGTGTGGAGACCATACTGCTTGTCAAGATGAGTTTTTGAGAGCTGCTTCTTTGGAAGTTGAATGAATGTGGTGGTTATCCTGAATGTATTTGTTCTGATCTCCTTGTTATCAGTAGGGAGCTATTTATTCAAGTTAGCATATGTATAGTTTCAAAACCAAACAGTAGTAAGAGGCCTAAATTAACTCTTATTTTCCACATTTTAAAATAATGTGCTTACATTGCACTTCATTGACATCAATTTCAGATGGTCTGTGTGGAGCCTGTTCTAAAAGTGAATCTCCATTTCTTTTTTATTTCCTTACCCACAATCTCTCACAATTTTTTTGGGGGGGGAGGCTGAACTCAGGGGTACTGTATTAGTGATTTACTTTCCCAGCCATTATTATTATTGTTATTATTTGGTGCCAGAGAATGTATCCAGTAATGCTTTACATCCCACACCCTTTTTATGTTTTATTTTGAGATAGGGTCTCGCTGAGTTGCTCAAGTCAGCCTCCGAGTTATTGGGTGTGCACCACCCGCAGGCTCTTCTCACGTAGCCTTTATAGTTTTGGTTGTATCAATAAGCAATGCTATGACGGTACAACGACTGTACCATACTTATATACCATAAGTATATATATACTTTTTCCATAAGTCTTAATTTGTGTAGAATTATAAATTGCTTATAGTTTTCAATAACTTATTTTATAAGTTTTTTCCCAATAATTTCAGAACATTTACCCTAGGTCTCGATTATTTTTCCAAGTGGCTGAGTACATCAAATGATTGGTTAGTGGTGCTTCCTTCTCTCCTCCTCCACCATCCTAGAGATCTGCCCAGAACGCTCCTTTTTTTGAGTGTCAGCCGCTTTCTCGGTAGGTGTGATCTGCCCCTCTCCTTGGCCGGAGCCTTTTGTTGTATCCTCTTTCTCTGGATGCCATGTGGTTCTTGTCTTGTCAGAACATACTTTCTGGCTACCAAAATCATTTCTTTGCACCTGCACATGTCTAAAATACCTGTATGTAATCTTCATTGGAATGATTGGTATGGAATTCTGTGTGAGAACTCATTGCTTTGCAATTTTGAATACATTGCTCAGTGATAGTCTGGCACCCAGCTCTCTTGAGTTACTGTCTATGATTTCTTTATGTACAACCTGTTCTTGTATGTTTTCACAAGTGTTCTCTCATCATTCGTTTACCCCCCTTATTCTGAGCTTTGTTAATGATATGACCTGATGTAGACTTTGAAAATAAATTTATCAGGCTTAACGTCTGGGACATGACTGTCCTCGACAGTTTTCATGTCTTTGCTAATATTTCATCACTTTCTTCAGTTTTGGGGAGGATCTGTCATTGAACTCCCTCTAATGAATCTGTCACTTAGTTTTTGTTTTTCTGTTTTCCATCTCTTCATTTCTTTATTCTGTTTTTTCAATAAAAGATGAAATTTCCAAGGGCTTTTTTCTTAGTTCTTATCCCCCACCCCTTATTGTTTCCTTTTTTTGGGGGATGGGGGTCTGGGGATTGAACCCAGAGATACTTTGCCACTGAACCGCATTCTCAGACCTTTCAGGGTGTGTGTGTGTGTGTGTGTGTGTGTGTGTGTATATGTATTTTTTTTTTTTTTTTTAAAGAGGCTCTCACTACTTTGTTTAGAACCTTGCTTAGTTTCTGAGTCTGGCATTGAACTTGTGATCCTCCTGCCTCAGCCTCCAGAGCTGCCTGGAATGCAGGTGTGTGCCGCGGCTCCTGGCTTATCATTTCCATTTTTTATTTTTATTTTAAGGCAGAGGGAGAGAATCAATTTTATTTGGTTTTTCATCTGTCCTGTGTTTCTCTGACACTTAGATGTGCATGTGGTGCTGGGGTTTAAACCTGGGTCCTCACGCACACCTGGCAAGCGTTCCAATCACTGCTAGGTCCAGCCCATTCACTTTTTTTTTTTTTTAAGAGACGGAGGGATAGTGAGAGAGAAAGAGTATCATTTTCATGTTATCTTCGCCGCTCTAACACTTCGTTGTGTATGTGGTGCTGGGGTTCAAACCAGCATCCTCGTGCATGCCAGACAAGCCTTGTAACTGCTGAGCCACCGCGCCAGCCCCAGCCCATTCACTTTTAAGAGTAAAGAAGTGGGAAGAAATGTTTTAGTAATAGTATTAAGCCTTACAGTGGGAGGCCGTAATTAATCAGGAACTGAGTGCAGTGGCCACAAGCTTCAGGGTGTCATCACTCTGGATTCATCTGCAAATTTGCGCCTCACACAGAAAAAAATCAGTCTTTAAGCCCTACTACTGTTGCAAAATATAAATCACAGAAAAAGAGAGAGGCAGAAGACTGCGAGTCAAAATAGAGTTAAAATGTAGAACTGTCGACGGAGCTCAGAGGTAGAGCACATGTCTGGAAGAGACTGTGAGAGACAGAAACACCGAGGTACCAAGAGAGAAATTTAACAGCTGGGGATGGATGCATTGAGTGTGCGTACGAGAACGTGTGCGTGCGTGTGTGTGTGAAGTAGAAGGAGAATGTTTGTGAATGTGCTTTATGTCTCTTCAATTGAGAGAAATTGAGAAATTGAAAGAAATCCAATATTGGCCAGAAAAAAAAAAACAATAAAGAGGAAAAACTCATGCTAGTAATTTTTCTGGGTCTAATTATCATGTTTACATTTCATTACATGACCACCCTTCTAGATACCCCTTTCTCAGTTATTTAACGGAGCACCTTTCCCCAGCTTGTTACTTATGCACACATTTCTGCTGTTGCTATCATGGGGAGATCCTTTTGTGTGTCTGTTCAATATAAAGTATAATAGTGTTCTCATGCTTCTTATTTATATTTTTTATTTAGAAAGAAATCTTTTGGTTTCCATTATAAAGCCCTTTTTTATTTATTCTTTAGAAGAATCAGAGATTAGTACTCGGATCTCACTGGGTTCTGCTAATTCTCATATCTATTCTGGTAAGAATGTTTGTGTGTAGGCTTCTTGGTGTGAATTTTCTTGGATTTCGTTTTTCTTTGTCAAAGTGTCAATATTTAAATAGAACAGGGAGCAGTGTAATTCTGGCATTGACTTTTTTTTTTTTTAAGAGAGAGGGACAGCGAAAAAAAAAGAGAATGATTTTATTTAGTTTTTCATGTGGTTTTCATTGCTCCAGCACTTCGTTGTGTACATGGTTGGGGTTTGAATCCATGTCCTGACGCATGCCAGGCAAGGGCTGTAACTGCTGAGCCATCACTGCAGACCCTGGCACTGACTTTTGAGAAAGAACACAGTCTTGTTTTCTTGTCTGTAATCTGCATATTTGATTAGAAATGATGATCTCTAATAGGTTCTGGTTTGAATGACTGATTACCTTGGTTCAGCATGCCTGTCTTTGCCTTTGTATCTGTGTATTTATTTCTGTCTGCATATACGTGGATGTAGTTATGTGGGTGTATACTCTCAGGTTTGTAGTTTTAATACTAGCCTTAATATATATTAGTGTGCTTAACTGTCGTTTGAAAAGTGAATTTTTTGTTGTACAGCTCATCTGTAAATGGTAAGCACAATTGTTAATCATGAACCACAATTTCTGTCTTCATCCTACTTTCTCAAATGGTGATTTGAACTTCTGACACCCTCTCTGTTTTACATGTTGTCTGTCATTCATTCCTGCCTCCTGCCTTGTAAAGGGAAGACAACTTTTGTTCTTTCCAGAGCAGTTAGCTTAATCCAGCCAGGTGACTTGGTCTTTCTCACCTCCCCTTTCCTCCCTCTGTGAGTCCTGACTCCCTGTGGGACCCACATCTCACCTCTGAGGTGGGAGGTGTTTGCTGTGAGGCTTCTGGAACTAACTCCCACCCTCTTAAGAAGAAAACACACAGGAAGTCTCTTCTGCTTCAGACATTTCATGTCTGGAAGTGATGTACTCATCTTGTGGGCCAAAAAGGAAGTTAATGCAGAGGCGAAAGTAATATATCCTAATATAAAGTGATATACTAAGGGATAGGAAGTAAAGATGGAAAGAACTTGAGTTTGATGGCACCTTGAAGCTGTTGAATTAAATAGTCATGGAAACACTGTCACCTCCCACTGCAATATTCATTAATGCACTTGTATAAGAAAATCAGGATCTCTGCTCCACACACAAGTGCGCTACCACTGAGCCACATCCCCAGCCCTTTTTATTTTTTAGTTTGAGACAGGGTCTCACTAAGTAGCTTAGGGCCTTGCTAACTTGCTGAGGCTGGCTTTTAACTTGTGATCCTCCTGAGTCACTGGGATTACTGTGCCATCACCCTGGGCTAAGGTCTGTATTTTATTTATTTTTTTGAGTGAGGGAGTGAGAGAGTCGCAGAGAGACAGGGACAGACAGAGAATCAATTTTATGTTTTCCATCTGGCCTTCCTTTCTCAAACACTTAGTTTTGTACGTGGTGTTGGGGTCGAACCCAGGCCCTTGTGCTTGTCAGGGAAGCACTTCAACCACTGAGCTCCAGCCCCTAAGGTCTGTATTTTAAAAGTCAGTTTTATGATAGTTGTAGCCAAAAACATCCTTGCAAGAACACATTACTACTTTACCTTTTATTCAATTTTTGTAGTGATTATTAACACCTGCTTACCCTCATTTTGCTTTTAAACAGGTGGAATAATTCATAGATCAGGATTTTTGTTTAGCATTATTGTGGTATAATAAACCTTCAGGGAAACAAAAATCTGAAGGATTTTTCTGCAAAATTGATTTATGTATATTCTAAAGGAACTGGTCATCTCTTCCATCTGACAAATATTTATGGTACAATATGATTTTCTTATCAATTTAAAGAGGAATTTGTTTTTAAAGAGAGGACAGAGAGAGAGGGAGAGAGAGAGAGAGAGAGAGAGAAAATCGACTGTTTAGTTTTTCACATGGTCTACATTGCTCTGACACTCAGCTGTGTACATGGGCGCTGGTGTTTGAACCCGTGTACTCGTGCATGCCAGGCAAGCACCGTAACCGCCGAGCCATTTCTCCAGTCCTGAGAAGTATGTTTTATTAGTCTTCGCTTTATTCAAAATGACTTGCAATAAGAATGGCAGAAACTGAGTTATCGCCAATATAATAAAACTGTGTGTTGACCTTTGACTTTTGGTTACCATTTTGTGGACTTTTCCTATAGATATATTAAGAAAGAAAACTTGAGGAATGGGTCTTCTGTTTTCCCACAGTGGATGCGGTCTGTTCTGTGATGTGCCTGTGAAACAGCAAAATTAACCGCTTTTGTGTTTCGTGCTGTGACTGCCATACCGTTGACTGGAGAAACAGATAAACAGGAACACTTCAGAGTCTCTTTGACTTCATTTTGATTTGATGCTAATATCAGGCAGTATTTTATTGTAAGAAGTGAACAAAGTTGTAATTACTGTGAAGATTCTTGGCAAAGCAACGTACCAGCTTTTTCAGTTCTTGCAGCTTATTATTTCTTTGTGCAGTCATTTGGTTAGCACCGATGGCCAGGCTTTGCAGGCTACCCACCCTCAATATAGAAGGTGACCCATCCTGAGGTCACCCAGAGCAGGGACCAGAAGGAGCTCAACAGTGTGGTTGGTATGTTCTGGTGTTGCAGCAACAGCAAAGGTCAGCGCAGGGAGCAATGGCAGCCAAACACAGATCTGGTGGGAGGAGAAGAAAGGTATTTTGGTGTAAGGAATATTTAAAATTGGAAACTTAAGTTCTCTCAGAACTTAAGTTCTGTTCCAGTGTTGGGTTGAATCATCATTATACTTCAATTTTAGTTATTGGCATTAGTGGTGGCACATGATTAATATAATAAACTCAACACAGAGATATAATAATGATAACTAAAATTGATTTAATCTTTACCATCATAGTTAAGCGAGTGAGGAGGGGACCCAGCCTGTCTGAATTCTCATTTCCATCAAATACTTGCTGTATAATTTGATTTCATCACATCAATTGACTGCGTTTTCTTCCATGTGTAAAATGGGCCTCATAGTTGTGTGTACGTGATATCGGTCTGTTGTGAGGTTTTGTGAATTAATTCTTTAAAGGACTTAAAAAGAGTGCCCAAAAAGCTTGATTAATCCTTTCAATAGTCCAGTGACATTGTGGGAGGAAACAGTCATGGCTGTTGATGCACACATCCGAATCCTGTGAATATATTACTTCTTATGCTTAAAAGGAAACTGACATTAGGATTTGGAGGCGGGAAGATCATCTTGGATAACCACGGTGTGCCTAGTGTAACCACAAGGATTCTTGTGAGTTTCAGCAGAGTCAGGAGATGCTGTGAAGGCAGGAGAGGAGCAGAGTTAGAGGTCTGGAGATGCTGGGCTGCTTCCTGTGAAGACAGAAGGTACATGGGTTTGTTGTAGTGCTGGAAACATAGGCTGTGGCTGGGGACCGGGGGCAGCACAGCCTACTGACACCTTGCTGTTGTCCTAGTCAGACCCACTTTGCAGTTCACATGTCCACAAAATAAATACATGTCATTTTAAGCCAGCGAGGTTGTAGTGAGTCTTAGAAAACAAATGCAGATAGGTATTCCCATGTGACAGCGAACTGTGGGAGGTCAGCTTTGGGAAGTGGGCAGGCTTGTGGACTGGTAGATCTAAGGATGGAAACAGGTCACTCCTTTCCTCCAGCCTTGGAGCTAGCCCGCCTCTTGCAGTTTACTGTGTCTTTTAAGGCCTGAGCCTCTCCAGGGCCTCTTTTCTCAGAGATTGCAGTCTTGCAGGTTGCCCACCATTGCTTTTCCACTCCATCGATCACTTAGCACTTTCTCTTAATGCCTCCTTTCCTCCCCAGGTGTTACGAAACTCTTTTCCACTGATCTTCCTCCTTTCTTCCTGTCTTTGTGAACTTTCTTTTTGTCTTCCTTGACTTTCACTTTAATACCAGTTCATCAGGAAATAGTAATCAGTGCTCAGCCAGCCACTCTAGAGCCAGGGCAGTGCCTCCTCTCACATTAGTACCCTCAGAAGACTGCAAACAGGAACCACTCAGGCAAGACGCCCACAGTGGAGACAGACTCACAAGGCCTGTGGAAGCACTCATATTCCTTCAGTTAGCAACCTATACTAATGACCTTGACCTTCTTGGTAACCCTGGAGGCAGTGTTCTTTTTGGCCTTGTATTGTAGACTTAATGGTAATTTGCATTAGTTTGTGTAGCTTGGAGAGTGCTTTGCTGGGTTCTTTGTTTCTTCAAGAGATAAAGTTCGCAGACACAAGGGAGAAAGCAAAGAAACAGGATTTATAAGAGTAATAGAAATCTGGGCTCCCAAAGGGAGAAAGGGTGCCAAGAGAGGGTTGCCAACGCCAATGGTATCTGTTATTGAGTTTATGTAAATATACAGGGTTAAGGAAGTTAGCCCTCTACCCAGTCCTGGGTAAGGTGCTCAGTGTCCCTGAGTTCTTCATGCACCTTTCTTTGGGCGCAGGGGTCTGGGCACTAGGCAAGAGGTGTCATAGTGTGAGTTAGGCTTTCTGCTTACACAGGAATTGGCCTGACCTTGATGAGGCTTGGCCTGAGGTCTGTCAGCCCTGTTACACAGAAAACTTGACCATGGAAGTGAGGCAGGGGTTTTGAGATGAGGCCGGATTCTCTGCTCCTGCTGCAAATGGAGTTTGGGTTGACTTATAGATTCCAGCAGCCAAAATAGCATGTTTTTAGTATTTGTAGCTCTTCCCAGTAAAAACTGGAAATTTGGGCTGGCTGCAGATCTCTGCGGCTGAAATAATGTTAGCAGCTACCCAGCAAGAGCTAGGCTTTTCCCCACTAGTGTTGAGTGGTGCGTTGCAGCTCTTAGTGTGGAAATTCACCCCGGGAATTCGGCGCCAATCTGCTTCTGGGTTCTTGTCTCACGAATTTGAAGAATAAAATCCATGCACAACCACAAAGGGGAAATGTAAAAGGAGTAGGATTTATTTAAGGAAGTAGAGTCTCCACACGGTGGAGGGGTACCAGTGTGTATGTTGATTCTGGGTATGAGCCTTGATTAAGGTTCATGTAAAGCGGGCATTGAGAAAACCACCAACATCATTGGTTAAACTTTGTGCAAAACAGGCATTGAAACTAAGCACCAAAACTATTTGTTAAAATCTGCAAAAAAGGTAGCACATCTTTCCTAGTTCCCATCTGTGTTCCACCCCCACTTCTTAAGTTTTCCCACCTCTGGGATGGGACAAAGGAGTTGCATCCACAGGTGGTGAGCCTCATGGTCTTTTGCTTTTGAAGGCCCTGAGCCTTCAAAATCTCTCTCTACTGACTCACTTCTAGGTGTGGTTGAATGGGGCACATTGTCCTGACTACCTAGCAATTTCACTCTCTCTCCTAATGATGCTGGGTTTTTGAGATGAGGCCGGATTCTCTGCTCAGGCTGGTGAACGGAGTCTGGGCCACTACAGATTCCAGCAGCCAAAATAGCCCACTTCTAGTGTTTGCAGCCATTCCCAGTTAAAACTGGGAATCTGGGCTGGCTGCAGGTGTCTGCAGCCGAAAGTGTTAGCAGCTCTCCAGCTAAAAGCTGGGCATTGCAGCTCTTGGTGTGGTGGAAATTCACCCCGGGAATTCCGCGCCAATCTTCTGGGTTCTTGTCTCATGAATTTGAAGAATAAAATCCACGGACAACCACAGGAGGAGGAGTAAAAGGAGTAGGATTTATTTAGGAAGAAGAGCAGAGACTCCGCAAAGTGGAGGGGTACCTGGAAGCAGGACACCGTCTAATGGAGGTTAGGTCAGAGGTTATATAGATTTGGGATATGAGCATAATTAACATTCATGAAAAGCAGGCATTGAGAAATGCATCAACTCCATTGGTTAAAATCTATGTAAAACAGGCATTGAAACTGGTCAAGAGCACCATTGGTTAAAACAAAAGGTGGCAAATGCTTCCTAGTATCCTCCTATGACCACCCCCATCTCTTAGTCGGGGACTAGAGTGAATCTTAAGGTCTTTTTGCATTTGAAGGCCCTGTCAATCACTCTCTGCCTCTACCAGCTAGCTCTTAGATGGGGCCCTCTGTCCTGACTACCTAGCCATTTCACTGTCTCTCCTAATCTGTCTCTCTAATCTCTATCAGAGGGTCCCAGGTTTCCTATCTGCCTATCCCAGTCTTTTCCCTCTTGACTTATTTTGGATAATTTCCTGTGGACTCCTATATACTTTAATGAACTCCCTGGAAATTTATTCATTCTTTCCCCATATCCGTACAGAGAAGGGAAATTGCAGTTAATAGTTTTCTGGAAGAGTGCATGTGTGCAGAGTATCATGCCGTTCATTAGGACCTTTTATAGAAGCTTGGGATTACAGCAGATGAAGATTGCCAAATTGATAAGGAGTTTATTGAATATGATGATTCATCAAAATTCTAAAATTTTAGAGTTTTCAAATATATTTTTCAGAACTTTGTGCATTAGGCAGTAGTAACGAAAGGAACAAGAGAATGTAAAATCACTAGCTCTGATTTAAATTACAATATGTTTACTTTTCAACTTTTACCAAATTTCCATGTTTTTATGTAATTTTAACTATTAGGTCTTTATACAAGTGTGTCCAGAGCTGCTTTCTCACCTCCTTCATTGTACAAGAACAATCCAAACTTCTTTCATCTGGTCTTGCGTTCCACTTTATTCATCCATCTTGTGTCAGTGATGAACAGTATTGTATCCTTATTTTAAGTATTTATTTCCCAGCTTTCTGTTACTTTTTTGACTTCATTTATCAAAAGTAGGTCTAGATAAATGAGATGATCTTTGTGTTAGTCAGCTTTTCGTTGCTGTGATTAAAATACCCAATAAAAACAACTTAGAGGAGGAAGTTGTTCGTGGTTTTAGCGGTTTAGTCCTTGGTCAGCTGACTTTATTATTGCTCTGGACCCCAGGTAGAAGCGTGGCAGAGGAATGCTGCTCAGCTCTTGGCATCCAGGAAGCGGGTGGAGGAAGGGACCACAGGGAAGATGAGCTCTTTAGGGCATATCCCCAGTGACCCAGCTCCTCCACCGTACCTGCCACCTGCCTACAGTTTCCACTGAGTTAGTGCTTTCAAACTGAGACGGGTTGATTAGGTTATAGCTCTCACATGGGGATCATTTTTCCTCTGAGCATTCCTGAATTAACACAGGAGCTTTTGGGGGACATCTCGTATGCAAACCCTAGTCTAGTATCAAGAATTCTGCATTTATTGTATTTTACTAAAATGAGCAATTTTACAGTGTTTTACCGTGATTATATTAGACTCCTTCATTTCCTCATGGAGCCTGAGAATTGTCGACCTGGAACTTTCTGTGGAATGAGGAAGATGCTGCTTTTTCCTTATATTAGAATATAGAAGGAGGTGACTTGGTGATATGCCACAGAGCTTTCCAAGTGTGACGTCATTATTAGGGCAGTTCTGATGATTGCCACAGAACAAGACTTGCACAGATTGAGTTTAACAATCTGACTGTTTTTTAAATAGCGATTCATGAATTGGGTAGCTTCCATCTATGAAATAAGAAAGGCGCTCCATTAAGCTGTGCAGAGAGGGTTACCTTCAAAGGCGGGAAAGGGCTGAATTAAGAACAAAGGATGAATTGGGGCTTTCAAAGTTAATTTTCCTTATTAGGTTAAAGCAGAGAGGACTTCATTATTGTGCAGCCTCAGGTAGGCCAGGCACCTTTCCCTTGGTGCTAATCTCTTGTAATTTTGAATATCGGCCTGTTTTAAAATTCAGTTTGATTACATAGTACCTTGTATGAGTATACTCAGTTCTGGTTTGGTGTGTTTGGCCTCGTGCAGGAGCTTATTCTAAAACATGGCATCCTGTAAATTTTATTGAACACTGCTTAACACCTGTGTTAATAGAGTATTTTTTTAAAATCTGTTTATTGAAGGGCTTGATGTTTAACATGAAGATTTCCAGATTACAGGAATTTGGTAAAATATTGTTTCTTACGAAAAGTAATTGAAAATTTTGTTTAAACATGCTTTAAATTTTGTATTGTTTCACAATTTTCCGTTCATTAAATCATTGAATATTGATTGCACACCCATTATGTATTAGCCACTGTTCTCAAGGCAAGATAAAGTGGGGGGAATATATGAGGGCATAGTAAGTAATTTGAAGGGAGGCTATAAGAGGCTTTTAGCAGGAAAGTGTCACAATCTGAATAAATCATTCAGGTTTTTCTTTACACAGTAGATTATTTGGAGAAACAAAGAGGAAGTTGGAAGACTGGGAAAGAGCCTTGGGTTGAGGTTTAAAAAAAAAGGAAATGGGAGCAATTAGCTTCTAATGTGGCTGCTATGAGTCAAGGCTCTTTTCCTGCCTTGGCAAATATCTGATATAGTGAAATTCTGGTTAGTTCAACTGCATTAATAAGAAGCCCACAGTAATATTGACATCAATTTTTTGGTTTCTATGTGGCATGTCAGCGCTGGTTTGATCCCTATGCTTGGGGACAAAGTCCCTTTCTAGCTCACCTTTTCCCTATGGTCAGCATGGTGTTTTTGTTTTGGATAAGAAGGAGATAGGTTGGAGGAAGAAGTTGTCAAGTGAAAATCTGCCGTCTGGCTCTTGGAGGAAGTTCCCAGGAGCTGTCTGTCACAGGGTGCCTGTATCTCATTTCCAAAGAGCAGAGTGGGCTGGAAAACAGTCGTTCATTGCAACCACATACCAAGGTCAACATCAGGTTTCCATGGAAGAAGGTGTGAGCACACAAGAACAATATCTGCCACTCCATCTACCCTGACACCATGAGAGCCTACATTTCCTCCAGATACACCACACTCTTGAGATGCCTTTCTTCTTTTTAATCCCTTAGCATAATGGTTAGACATGGAATTTTTGAGAGAGGGAAAATGTATTTCTTCCTCCACGGCAAAGCAGTACTGTGATGCAAGTCTTTTTGAGCAGAGTGTAGGTTGAACAACTGATCCCTTGGGAACCCTCAACCTGGAACCCTTGGGCACTGCACACACAACCACACAGGGCAGTCAGTTTTCCTTGCTCTAATGTATTGTTTTCTCTAATATCCCTCTGTGTGTAACTTTCCTAAGGCAGCCTCCTTGCTCTCCTGTGAAGTCTCAGTTTTGGTTTTGTTAGGAGGTTGCAGCAGTGGGTGTCTCTTAGGTTTCATAAAATCTGCTATGTGGACACCCATGGGTGCAGGAGATTCTTAGTTTTTCCCTAGAGGTGGAGTCAGCTTTGTAATGCAACCATTCCTGATTCATGATTTATTGGAACATAAACACTGGCTGGGTATTTAAGAAGAGTTAGGCTATTTGTGGTTTCTGTTATATTCTATGTCTTTTGTAATTTATCACAGCCATAGAGAACTGACATAGTTGAGGGGAGAGAATATTCAATTCAGTGAATCTTACCTACCTTCCTTCTTTTTTTAAATTCCAAAAGCCAAGTGCTTGTGACTTTCTTAAGTAGCCAGTGTGCCTTCCTTTGAGACTGATTAGCTCAGGTGGAATATAGCTGCGGTGGCCGCACAGTATGGGAAAGAGACTGCTGCTTCATCGTTGAATCTTTCAATCAACTCTTTAGATTTTGCTTTCCCTTCCTCCCTCCCTCCCTTCCTTCCTCCCTCCCTCCCTTCCTCCCTCCCTCCCTCTCTTCCTTCCTTCCTTCCTTCCTTCCTTCCTTCCTCCCTTCCTCCCTCCCTCCCTTCTTTTCTTTCTTGGTTCCAAGGGTGCTTTACCACTGAGTTGCATCTTCAGTCTTCCAGGCCGCTGGGATTACAGGAATGTACCCTCTTGCCTGGAGAGCCTTCAGATGCTTTTGAACACAGTAATCTCTTATGTAGCAAGAAAGGATGCATAAATTCATAGGAAAGCTTTCTCATTAGTGAATGAAAAGGTTCTCACTGGTAAGTAAGAAATCTTCCCTTTGTTTGCAAAATGTAATGTCTTAAACTGCTAAAGATATATAGTCTAACTTCTCTTTTTGTTTTTAGACAGTTGTTGTAAGATACTCCATTTTACTTGATGAATTTTTTATTTTTTTGAGAGACAGAGAGAGAGAGAGAGAGAGAATCAATTTTATTTAGTTTTTCATGTGGCTTTTGTTGCTCTGATACTTGTGTACATGGTGCTGGGGTTCAAACCCAGGTCCTCGTGCATGCCAGGAAAGCACCGTAACCACCGAGCCACTGCTCCATCCCCTACTTTATGGGTTGTATATTCTCTGTATATTTATATCCTGCTCTAAAAATTTGTTGATTTGTAATAGTATTAAAAATGTGGCTAAGAAACTACCTGTTATTTGCAGAGGAAATGTAGGCCCATTAAAATAATGTTAATAGGAGGAACATAAATTATCTTGAAGGAGACTTTTGAGACCAGATCCTGAAACTCAGGGAGATAACACCAATCCCTCCTAACCAGAATTCAATTAGAACTGGTTAGCGTGGGCCAAAGTGACCTAGAGTTGCCATGGCAGTAAAGACTTGAAAGTCTGTCATCTTGCTGTCAGTCGAAAGTCAAGGTGGACCTAGGTGGGACTCTGAAAACTTCTCTGGAGTTGTTGATAAAACTGGAGATGCAGGAGAAACAACATCCAAACATCTTTTGCTTATCTCAAGGAGCATTATTTGAGTCTTTGAAAGGTGTTTTTGTATAATTTGTTGGTAAATGGTAAAAGGAGTTCAAGATTGCTTTGTTTCTGGGTCTTCACCATAGGCAAGATTACTAAAATTCGAACAGTCCTAATTTTGTATAAAAAGAGTATAAAAGGTTTCAGCTGTATTTCAATTAAAGTACTGTAAATAGCAAAAAATAAAAAATGTAGCTAAGTAGATGAATCAAGTTTTATTTTCCATTCTCAAGCTGCTCCTTTTTTTCCCTGTCCAATCAAAATACACGACAGCCTTCTTCATGAATGTTTCAGTGTAGTGTTTGAAGGATGAGGGACAGCTGGAGGGAACAGTTGTTTTTGAGAAAAATTTTTTTATTATCAAAATCTGCTTTAAATGATCTATATTTGTTTTTCCTCTACCATTAATTCCTAATTAATGACACTGCCTCTGAAAATTGAATTTCTATGTTTTAGGAAAGAATTTTCAAAGTAATTAAATTTTACTTTAAGACAAATGTATGAGTAATGCCAAAGGATATGGTGCAGACTTCTGTGTGTTCACTGAGTCCTTTTGCCCCCGGACGCACAGCTAGTCTACATTTCCCAGCCTTTCCAACAGGTGTATTTATGCACCCGAGTTCCAGGAAGTGCAGTAAGGGTGAAAATGGTCATGAAAGTGGTCGTGCCATTTCTTTTTTTTTTAAAGAATCAATTTTGTTTACTTTTTCATGTGGCTTTCATTGCTCCAACATTTCGTCATGTATGTGGTGTTGGGGTTTGAACCTGTGTACTCACGCATGCCAGGCAAGCGCCGTAACCACTGAGCCACCGCTGCAGCCCTGGTCATGCCATTTCATGTCTTGTGAAATGCTTCTCTGTCACCCATGTTCAGTTGTCTGCACATGTGATTGCTTGTGGAGGTGACACACAAGCCTTAGCAGATGGTTGGGTGAGATACTCAGTTCATCTGGGTCCCTCAGTGACTGTGTAGTGCAGGCTCAACCCCACTTCTCCGCTTGCTGTGATGTGGAGGAACAGTCAGCCTTGACTGTGGAAGCCTCTGAAATCTAGGACAGTTGTTACCTTCATGTAAGAATTGGTACCCAAAAGTATACTCTTCTGAGGCCCTTGAGACCATGGAACGCAGAATGTTGTCTCTAACAGAGATACTTTGTCAAAAATTTTAGGCAGGTTTTATGTGCTTCAAATAAAGATCCTGTGTATTTGAGTCTAGCAGAGCTCCTTCCCAGCCCTCCGGTATGAGGTGAGTTGTATACTCCTCAGGAATGTTTTGGACAGCCCAGCCTCAAGAATCCATTTCAGTTTACTCTGAATCATAAATATTTCTACAGCAGATAATTAGCTTCAGTGATTGTATTGTTTTATGGCTGGCTTACTGGAATGATCTAAAATGCATCTTGGCAGCAGTGAACAGTTATCAGATGCCATTTGAAATAATTTACTAATTAAAGATAAGAAGTCGTTAATTCTAGCCCAGGCTTTTCACTTGATGAATGCTAAAGTGCTGCGTCTTAAACATGGTGATAGCTTTTCCTTTCTTTCTTTCTTTTTTTTTTTTTTTAAGAGATAGGGACAGTAAGAGAGAGAATTAATTTTATTATTTAGTTTTTCCTGTGGCTTTCGTTCCTCTGACACTGTTATGTACATGGTTGGGGTTTGAACCCACATCCGTGTGCATGTCATGCAGGTACCTTAACTGCTGTGCCTCCACTCCAGCCCAGTAATTGCCTTTTCTATACCTGTAAGTACTAAGCTAAAATTTACTTTCCTTTTCTAGATGTCTCTCTCTCTCTCCCTCTCGTTCTTAGAGAGAGAGAGAGAATCCACTTTATGTAGTTTTTCATCTGGTTTTTGTTGCTCTGACACTTAGTTGTGTACTTGGTGTTGGGGTTCAAGCCCAGGTCGTCACACGTATCAGACAAGTACAATGCTGCTGAGCCACCGCTCTAGCCCTCCTAGATGTCTTTATGAATGATAAAATTAAAAAATATTTTAAATTTGATTGTTATAGTGTGATATTTTTAAAAAATTTCTTTAGTGCTCTGAAGTGTGAAGTCTGTTTCTTTTTTCTTTCTTTCTTTTTTTTTTTTTGGTGTCAGGAATGAACCCAGGCGCACTTAATCACTGAGCCACATCCCAAGCCCATTTTATTTTTGTTTTGTTGTTGTCAGACAGGGTCTCGCTAAGTTGCTGAGGCTGTTTATTTATTTAAAGATTGCACGTTAGTTTTCTTAAATTTTGTCATCTGGCTTTTGTTTTCCTCCACTTGGTTGTGTATGTGGATCAAACCCTCGTCTTCGCACTTGCCGGGCAGGCACTGTACTGCCGAACTACCTCTCCAGACCCCGAGGCTGGCGGTGAGCATGCGATCCTCCTGCTCATCTTCCCGAGTCCTGCTGTCTATTACAGGTGTGCACTGCCACGCTTGACTAGTCTACACCTTGTCCCCGGTGTCCACTGTGTTCTCTCTACCAGGAGTATATTGTTGGGCAATGATGCTGCTGCTGAAAATATTAATATGATTGAATGAATATAAAAGACCAGAGGAGGATTTTCTTTTCTAAAAGTGTTTTTCTTTTCTTGGCTGATTCGTAATTAATTTATAGAGTTCTGATTCCGGCTCTATTGGATTCCTTTGCTAGTTTTGTTACTTTCTTGCTGTGTGAGACCATATAAACCTCTGAACCTCCGTCCCTTTTTGTTCATTCCTGTCTATAAAGGGAAAAGTTAAGAGTCTTAGATTTCTCTGATAAAGGATAGCAGTGAGTCACTGCATTTATGATTTACTCTTGGTTGCTATCACCTTTGCCATTGGTGCTGATAAACCCGCAATTAGAAAAGAATAAGATTTTGAAGAATATACTAAGAAAGTCAAGGGAAAACTGAAAAATTAAGGAATATTCAGAAAAATATGTATCAGTGAGAAACATTTTAAGGTTTCCCCAAACAGATTTATTTCTATTCCTTATTAGATTTTTCTTTTTAAATCTCCTTTTTGAAAGAATGGGGAAAGTTTTAACGTTTTCTACTTAGTCTAAGTTTTAAATTCTTGACATTGAAATGTTTACTAAAATTTACTTAGTATAATTTCTATTTCCCTTTTAAATTTTAAGTAGAGAACTTGAAATCCTGTTGAAAAAATTATTCTTTTTGGACTAACTCATCTGTGCAATGACATCCTATAAATATTCTTCGGAACCAACTGTAGAAATTCTTGAAAATATGATTGTCTATTCACATTACATGCCTGCCCTTTCTGGTTTTGGAATGAACAAACAAATATAACTGAGTTAAATTATATTGTATGTGTGAAAATTGATTCTTTACTCTTAGCTCCTTTATTAAGCATGCAAATTGCTAACTTTTCAACAGATGCCTTTAAAATAAATTATAGCTAATCAAATATGTTGGTTTATTTCTTTTGAAATGAAGGTGTCTATATCAACATAGCAGGAGGGAAAAAAATCAATTTGGTTATCCTTTACTGAAAACAAATGTGATTGGTTTAGGACAGAATTTACGGCTATTATGACTTTATGTGTAGATTAGCCAGAATCACAGTTTGTCAGAAATTCTGCTCATGACGTGGTACAGTGTTAGATAATTCTTTCCTCTTATCCATCTGTCTGTAATTTATTTTTTTAATGGAAAATATTGGAGTTTACTTATAATTTTTCAAAAAAGCAATACATATTGCAGTTTTGGTTGTTATGACATTCTAATGTAACAATTTAATGTTTTCATTGTTAAAATTGAAAAGTGTCTCTGAACTGTTTGATGTGTAATTTATTACTAGTTAAATAAAGGTAGTTAATTTTCATAAGCCATCCTACATAAAGTTTGTGTTTTAGCTTGAGTTAAATGCTAATGTCTAAAAAAGAAACAGTTACATATGTTAAATATGTATATATTTAACAAGACACTTATAAATAAGCTTCAAAAAATCTTATATTTGGATCCTCAGTATTAATCTGAAAAATAATTGGCCTAATATCTCTCCCTAACCTGTATGTATGTTCCACCAAGGTGGATTTTTATGAAATTCCAACATGATTTTGCACTGCAAATATGGCTATTAATTAAAGCAATGGGCTCTATAATGTAAGCTAGAAGATACTTTATTAATGTGCTAATTGTTTGATGTGGCAAGAATTTCCCGTGATTGACACAGGACACC
The DNA here is from genome assembly GCA_004027875.1 of Aplodontia rufa. Lineage (NCBI taxonomy): Eukaryota > Metazoa > Chordata > Mammalia > Rodentia > Aplodontiidae > Aplodontia > Aplodontia rufa. The sequence continues at coordinate 122,182 of PVKS010001372.1, read as the reverse complement.
ATATAGCACCAATACAAGTGTCTGCAGTTTAATTAAATTGCAACAGGGGGCTGGAGCGGTCGCTCATCGGTTTCGGTGCTTGCCTGGTAGGCGCAAGGACCCAGGTTCAAACCCCAGCACCACGTACACAACTAAGTGTTGGAGCAACTAAGACCATGTGAAAAACTAAATAAAGTTGTTTCTTCCTTTCTCTGTCTCTCTCTCTCTCTCTCACTGTCCCTCTCTCTTAATACAAAAAAAAAATTGCAGTAGCATTTGATCTGCCATATCTTAAGTCTGTGTTTGGAAAATGTAGTCAGTGTGCTCTTGTCTGTTGATTTTTGTATTTCGGAACAGCACTGCTAATGTTGGCATTATCAGTTGGTAAGCAGTAAGGTTTAAATAGTATTCAAAGCTAGTCCTTCTAATTCTGTGCACATATATGCAAGATATCCTTTAAATCAAGACTAGAGAAGCATCCCTGAGAACAGAGCTGTTTATGCTATGCCACCTACTCCTGTGGTATTTCCATGCCTCATTTTCGAAAGCTGACAGTTTGATTGCTTTATATGTGGTTATTCCACAGCTATGCCATGTTGCTCCAAGTTGTCCTCCCCGCTTTTGTTAAAGAAAAAAAAAATAATCTTTTACTTCGCTTTGTGTTAGACCTGGGTTTGAGACTTCTCTTTAATTTCCTTCATAGCAGAACACTGAGTGGCTTTAGGAGTTTTTCTAAACTTCAGTGTCCTCATTTGTACAGTCATAGTGAATTTATGATGTTTTAGTAAGTTTCATAATTGTTTTGTTCATTAATAATATTCAATAAAAATCTGTTAAATGGCTGGACATGATCCGTTTTTACTGACCACTTTTCGTGCTTTAGTTCTTTTCCAATTTTGTACACGTTTGTTGAGTACTTCAGGTTTGATCTCAAGACTCGGAGAGGGGAAGTCTGCTTTTCTAACCACTTAAAGTGTATTGTATATTGCCAATTATGTCTCAATTAAGAAATCCCTTGGGAGCAAAGCTGTATTTAATAAAGTTGGCCCGAGTACAGCCACGACTGAGAGATTTCCCTCACCACACTGCAGGAAACACCACATGGAAGCTGTTTTGCACATTGGTCTCATGTAGATTTGTTGGCTCCTCACTTTTGTCTGAGAAGGGCAGAACTTCCAGGGAATGTGCAGGCAAGTCACATGCAGGTTCCAGAGGGCCTTGTGGATTCAGCTCGCTCTCTGCTGTAGTCCGTCCCCAAGGGCAGAAGCTAGGCCCTTCTGCTTGCCCCAAAGGGAAGACTCCTTTGGAGGGGAGGGTGAAAACCCTGGAAGGAAGCCTCATCTTACTATAATACCTTCCTCTTTCCTGTAATATATCTCTTTGTGGAAGTAACCAAAAGAGTATGTCACTAGAAACTATTCTCCCCTTTAAGAATTTAGTAATCTTCCGCTGTATGGTGAGAATGGCACTTAGAGTCGTAAATCAAAACCGTCTGAGATTTCTTAGAGCTTCTGATGCTTGTGAGAAAACTACAGTTGCTGTATAGTAGTGGTTTGTGAGTGACAATGTGTGGCTCAAATAGCAGCTTTCTGGTAATCATCTTACCTTTAGCTTGCACCTATCAGTGGAGCTGTAGTGTTTTTGTGACTCCTCCTACCCCCCTTTTCTAGATGAACATTTGAGTCACCTCCTTGTACAGAGAACTTCAGGAACATTTAGATGGTCGTGAGTCAGGCCTCGTTCTTGGTGCCAGATGCTCCCTTCTGTTGCTGGAGAGCGCCCAGTCCCCCGCACTGGCTTCCCACCCAGTTCCAGCATCCTTTGGAAAAGATGGATGTGGACCCAATCAAGCTTGATCCCTTTTTTCATGTTGTTCTTTGACCTGACTTGGCCAGGGTAGGTGTGGGCTGTTTCAAAACTAAACTGGTTCAGGCAGTCTACTTTTTATGTAGGGTTGTTTTCAGTCTGTTTCAACTACATATGTTAAGGCCAACTGTGGTGTGCGCATCCCACTTCTCAGGGGCTACAGATGCACAGAGAAATAAAATATAATCTCTACCCACGTAGAGGTTTGAACTCTATATTTAATTTGGAATTTTTGTCTAAAAAATGAAAAATTTGAAGAACAAAGGTGATGTATCTAGATTCTTCAATCCTTTTGTTTTGATTTCCTACACATCTTTCCCTGATCCGCACTTCTTCCAGGAAAGTCCCCATGTGGCCTTTGTGTAAGTCATATCCTCTTATGTTCTGATTTATGGTGTAGTTTTCCTTAAGGGCAGTTATCACAACTGCAATTTTCTAATTCGCAGATTCTTTGTATTTTCCCTTCCTGGACTAAAAGCTTGCTGAGTCCAGGGCCCTGTCTGGCATTATTTGATAGCTGTGTGGGCACAGAGGGGGTCTTTGATAATCATTTGAGCTTCTTATTTGTCTTTTATAAAGCTTCTCTAGTGTGCTTGTGAAAGACACTTTGTTGTGTCATGGTCTGGTCGCAATGGGATAATCACTTCGGAGGTCTTCCCCAGAGTCCCTTGTGGGGTTGTTGGGAAATGGCAAGGAGGGGCCTGTTCCCTTCCTGCATCCTGGCAGACAAGAACCTTGCCAGTATCGATTAGTTCTGTTTTCTGGGTGGAAGTAAACTATGCATTCAGTGTTTTCCTTTGAATTTTAATGAATTTTTCTAAGCCATTATCCTGTTTTCTCTGTTAAATGACAACATTCAGTAAGAAACTTTTTTTTTTTTTAAAGACTTAGTATATCGGAGTGTCAGTATAGAACAACTTAAATTAAAAATTTTTTAGTGAATCCACTCAAATGATTCTATTGATCTTTGAGCTTTGATAAAATTGTTAGTATTGCTTCGTTTTCTTACGATCTTTCAAAATCGACATCTTTTATTAAATATTTTCCTCTATTGCTATTCTGAGTGCACTTTAACTGATGGTTTTGTCAGCTTCATCTTTGCAGTTTATCAATCTGTGTATTTGTATTCCAGGCCTTTTCTTCAATGAGAATCACATTTTCCAAATTAAGTTCCCGACTTTCTGAAAATCACAACTTTTTTTTTGGTACCCAAATGGAACTTTTAAGTTACTCTGATAAAGTTGCCTTTCCTTTTCTGAGTCTTTATGATATAGAAGACATATCAAAACTAATAATGAAATATCTTATTATAGGAGGTCAGTATTTTTGGGTTGACAGCTTGCCCATCAAAGTTATATTACTCAGTGATGTTTTATATTAAATGTTTGAGTTTTTTCCATTTCCTTTTTATATTGGAGAGACATGTGTTAACTGAAAAATATTTAATAATAGAAGACATTCACAATTTACATTAATGTAGAAAAAGGAACTCATTTTTTTAAATTTGCCTAAACATTCTTACTGATTTATCTAGGTATATTTTTTTATTCAGTCTTATTATACATATTCATATGCATTTATTGAAAATAGCTTCCCTTCTAAAGTGAAAGTCTCATTCAGTTAACAAAATAATTTAATGAAGTTTTGATCTCATATTGCTTTGGCAACTATGAACTAAAGTAAAAATGGCTTTCAACAAGGTCATCTTGTTATTGGAACTCTGCTTCAATAACCAATCACTTTACAAAATTAAAGCCAAAGAAATTTATGTCTCCCTTTACAAAAGTTACTTTACTAAGGAAACCGTACACAGGGGAAGAAACCTTTTCTTTACATTTGGCTGCTAAATGCATTTTTCAGGGTTAGTTTAAAGTGATTGTGACTTAAGCATGAGTTATTGTTAATATATCTATCCAATTTTTTTTTTAATCAAACAAGTGCAGTGAAAGGCATTTGGACCAAAGAGACCTCAGCTTCACACCAAGAGATGTAACAGGTGAAACCGATAGTCCACTATGGGCCTTAGTGTTTTTGCCTGTAAAATAAGAGGAACAGATAGATGGCACATTTTATGACTATAATTCTGTAAGTCTCAAAGGAGTAAATTTTATTTCTCCTCGCAGTCCGGAAAGCTTGCTCTTTCTGAGTTATTTCTCTTCAGTTGGGTGTGAATCTTTCCTGCAGGCATCTTTCATCCATCTCCTGCAGATTACCTGCCTCAAAGGTTTCTTCTTCTCTTTCTTAACGATAAATTTGGAGTCCTTCTTGACACTGATGACAACTTTAGTATTCTCCTTGTCACCTTGCAGACTTTAACTATAAAAATACTCATTGGTTTTAAAATGGGGAAAGAAATAGTCTATATTACAACCATGAAGCTTGGCCTTGAAACGTTTCCTGTCTTTTATTAAATGTCTGTTGCCTGAACAGTATTTATTTTAGAATGCAGAAGGAGAGAAGGAGCTCTATGCATCTGAGAATACAAGTGTAGTCAAATGAACTAAATTGTAAAGTGAGCACATGCAAAAATTTATTGTCCAAGACATTAAGAAATGTCTTTGCTTTCATATTAGTATTTAGGGAAAGCATCTGGTTTTCTTTTCTAAAATTTAGGAAGATAAAAAAAACTCCAAATTTAAGAATCCTTAGTACAGATTGTAGGAGAATTTTAAATGCATTTTGTTTTAGTGGAATTTTATCAAGTTTTGAATTTGTTAGTTTATGTAATTTTATAAATATCAAACCAATTTTTATTTCTTGGAAAAAGTTGATATGATCAGACTGAGTTTATGTGCTGATTATTAACTGGTTCTTTTCTTGATGAGATGTTTTATTTATTCAGTGCCCCAAATCACAGATATTTGTTATATTTAAGTGATTTCCTTAAAAAACTTTCAGAATATGAGTAAGTCTAAAAAAATTTTTTTATAATGATGATCAAATGTAAAGCATAGCAGATGAATAAAGTTGCTGCCCAAACTTAGGCAGATTCCTTGGAGGAATCTGTAGGAAGTAACCTGTGAGGGAAGGTTGTCCAGTGGGGTCCGGCTCACCTATGACTATGATCTGCTACAAAGTATTTCTAGGTTCAGAAATACTTTCAGCAAGAAAGATTAGGTCTTGTCTTGAGCAATCAGAAGTTCCTTGCCACACCAGAGGTCAGGAGCCAGAGGACAAGTCAGGAACCCTGGATCTGCAGTGGTTCCACGTGGAGATTCTTCAAACCTGTGCATCTTCATCTGAACAGTGAGGGGGTTTCCTTTCATGGTTTCTGACTTCTGTTCCAACTTAACCCTGTGAAATTAAGATTGTAAAATATATTTTTATTTTTTTTTCCCATTTCCAAAACCTTTTTAGGCTTTGCTGGTCTTTAGACAGTGAAATCAAAACAAAAGTTAACTCCATTTTGAATTTCTTTTTCTCAGTTGGTTTCATTTTTGCTGTTCAGTCCAAAAGAATGAGGGCTGGTTTGTTGAATTTATGAAAATGCAAAATAGAAAATTCACAAGCATAAGTATTTACTGGTACAGGCCTGGCTCCTATAAATACAGAAAGTCCTGTAGAGTTTTTAATCTTTATTTATACCCTTAAGAAGAAAGATGTATTTCTGGTGCTCTGAATAAAGGGTCAGGAGACGGTTGGTAGTGATGCACATTCACCCTGGTCTTGCTATGATGAGACATGTTCATTGTCCCCTCAGATATGTTTCACTTTTGTGGATGCAGTCATCATAAGGTATGGGACTCAACACTGGGTGCTGTATTTATAGATTTCCTACTCTAATCAATTACATATTTGCTCAGTTACAGAACTTGACTGCATGAGTCATCTTTTAGATATTAAAATTTGAAATATTATTGATTGGATATAGTTTGCTCCCCAGAATTTCTGAATTCCAAATTTGAGGAAACTGAAAAAGTTTGTAAATTTGATGCAAACATATTCAGTGGCAAAATGATGTGACAGGAGATAATTCATTGTCTGTTTTAATCCATACAATGGGAACATTTGCACATGTCCTTACATATATAATAATTGTTTTTAATGGCAGGGTTTCTCCCTGGGTTTTTTGTTTAAAGTATACACTCTGTTAACTAAAATATGAAAAAAATTTGAATTTTGAGAGAACACCTGGCCACATGGTTTTAGATCAAAGATACATGATTTGCAGAATTATCAATTTGTTATCATTTATTCTCTCAAGTAAGAACTTCGGTTTCTTATTATTGCTAGTAGGGGAAATACAATATTGTACAATAAACAATGCTCCTAAAAAAGGTTGAAATTAGAATTGAGAAATAAACTACTTCCATGTGAAGAAGAACCGTTACTAGTTAAAATGAATATCCATGGAACTTGGTGCATATTATTTGTGATTTTTAAAACCAACTTACACATGCAAACAATTCTGTACCATTTTTACAAGAAAATGGTTTAAAAGAAATTCTGAATAGAAATAGTAGATATGCAGACTGATTTGCATAAAAAACCAATTAAAGCACTTCGGAAACATTCTGTATTTTACTGAGTTTGGCTTTGAAAGCACAGTAGTAGTAAAAGTGTTTTAATGATGAATGCAAATGATATACAATAGCTTTGACTCAGCAGATTGTATGTTTTTTTTTTTAACTATAGGAAATTAAACTGTGAATAGTTTTCACAAAACAATACTTTTTTATTTGTGATCCATGGTCGTAGAGGACTGATTCAAAATGATGAAAACCTTGCTGCTCCCATTACAGACATGGAACGACTGCAGTACTTTTTGAAAAATACTTCTTTTGCTTGAAATGTCTATTTCACATTTTAAAATTGGATGAAATTTTGTTATTGTTTTTTAAGGAACTCAAAATGATTCTCCTTTTTTTTTTTTTAGAGAGAAAGAGGAACAGTGGCTTTTGTTGCTCTGACACTTCTTTGTATACATGGTGCTGGGGATTGAACCTGTGTCTTTGCGCATGCCAGGCAAGCGCTGTAACTGCTGAGCCACTGCTTCAGCCCATAAAATGATTCCTCGATTGACTTTAACTTAACATTCTCATTTGATAGGAAGTCTTTTTTTTTTTTTTTTTTTTTAAAGAGAGAAGGACAGTGAGAGAGAGCCCAGGAAGTCAGTTTTTAAAAGATTATGTTAAGCTATAGATAGCAGTATTTCCATCTAAATTTCTAAGCTGTACCCATGAACTGAAATAGTGGTTGTTGAATAATTTAGAAAATGGCTCATCAATTATCGGTTCACAACCTCACAGTGTCTTGAATCTTAAAGGGCAGTTTCTTAATATCTGTGGTGGAGCCTCATGGCTTACCATTGTGATCTGCCTCCTCTTGCCATGTGAAGCTTCACTTTAATGTTCAGTTTGCTTTCTTATATTTCCTATCAATTTAGGTTCCCTCCAGTTGTCTGCAGAACTGGTTCTTGCACTTGTTCACCTTTTCCGTAGCGCCATCTGCTTAACGGATTTCTGGAGTGTTCACAAATACTGTAGACTTAACTTCAAAAGCCTTCTTTAGGAGGCTGTGTCCATGTAGAGTTTCCTTATTTTCCTCACACTCTAAACAGCAACTTGACAACTTTTTCTAAGAGAGAGGGAAGGGCTGGAGCCATGGCTCCGAGGTTAGGGCGCTTGCCCAGCATGCACAAGCTCACGGTTCAAACCCCAGCACCCACGTACACAAGTAAGTGTCAGAGCAACGAAAGCCATGTGAAAAACTCAATAAAAATTGATTCTCTCTGTCTGTCTCTCTCTCTCTCTCTCTCTCACTCCTTCTCTCTTAAGAAAAAAAAGAGAGGGATAGTGAGAGAATTAATTTTATTTAGTTTTTCATGTGGCTTTTGATGCTCTGAGACATTGTTGTGTATGTGGTGCTGGGGTTCGAACTCGGGTACTTGTGCATGCCAGGGAAGCACCATAACCCGTGAGCCACTGCTCCAGCCCCGAAGGAGGTAAATTTAAACAACGTACTTAGTTATGAAAATTTCTTTTGTGACTCAGTCGGTAGTACCCCTCTGTTCAATCTCTAGCACTGGGGTGAGAGAGACCGACTTTTGCGAGCACTCAAGAAAAAAAAGTCAAAGTATATGATTTAATCACATTACAAATAAAGATGTCAAAAAGAATGGTAAAGGCTTTGACATTGAGTTTTGTCTTCCTTTTTGATGAAGATTTTTGATTTTACATCCCAGCTGGATGTTTAGCTGCTTGCGCTGGTGTGTAGGAAATCCAACATAGTTCATCAGGGGTCTGTTTTGTTTGTAGGACCGGGGCTGGAAATCATGCCTGTCTGCCCTCTTTGCCCTCTTAAGGAAAGCCTTGCATAATGAATGGTGTATGTGTAGAGTGACAGTTCTTCATCTTGGCAGTCCCTGGAGGATTAAGTCATGACAGTCACACATAGCCCTTTGTGGTAATAGAGTATAGTAAGTACGCAGGTGAATGATTTGGGGAAAATCACAGAATCATTGCAAACAAAGCAATTTGGCGGTAATGTGTCTATTGTTATGTAAAATTGACTCTCTTTTCCTGTTTCATGTCCTTAGAACTTTGTAATTCTCACTCCAGTTGCCAGGTTTCCCAGGATGGTTGGTATGTGTTTCCCACCTCAGATTAACTGAACAAATAAATATTAGCCATCCTGGGAGAGTGGCGAGGTGCTGTCTTGCTCTTTGCTTTTCTCTTATTCTGTGTCCTGAGAAATTTCTTCATTGAATTACTAGAGTTAGAGGTATGTCTAGTTTTAGAAGCAGTGAAGTAACTTTCCCTGGGTGTTAAGAGTTTTCCCATTTTTTCAGTGAATACTTTTTTTTTTTTTTTTTTAAGAGACAGACAGAGAGAGAGTCAGTTTTGTTCAGTTTTCATGTGACCTTCGTTGCTCCAACACTTAATTGTGTACGTGGTGCTGGGGTTTGAACTCTGGTTCTCATGCATGCCAGGCAAGTGCCGCAACTGCTGAGCCACCACTCCAGCCCCCGTCAGTGAATTCTTAAATGCTTAAAATCAAGAATACCAACATACAGATTTGTAATTTAACCATGCATTGCCCAGAGAAGGAAGCTGAGGCAGTGGGGTACTGTTGCGTGCCCTAAAATTCAGAGCATGACAAATAAGGTTAAAATATGCAAAACTGAGTGCTAGATAAGCCTATATGCTAGAATCTCAATATTTTTAGTATCACTGTAACATGTTGCTATAATAGAAATTCATCCTGGACAAAAGGGTAGATGGTAACTTGAAAAACATTTTTATAAGCAGGATTGATGGATGCTTCTCGCATGTGGAAATACTATAATAAGATTCTGGTGTACATTTCTTTGGCTCTTGTGTAGCTACCTGAACTGAATATGTTATGTAATTTATTTTAAGTCTATTTACATGACTTACAAATATTGTCTTTCAAGACTTTGAAGTGTCCTTTGCTGTTTGTTCTGATTTTATAGTCATTGTTGCAAATATCTGGTATAATATTTTCATAATTTTGGGGAATATTAAATTAGGGACAAATTGAATTCTCTGTATGTAATGCATCAACAGCCACTGTGACTCCTGGTTTTGTTCTTATTTCTCATTATCCAGTACAATAAAATTCCATTACAGTGATTTATTTCATGCAGAAACATTAAAGGTCAAATTATGTCCTTTCACATATATGTTAAAAATTTATTCCTGTGAGTGAGACAACTATATTCATCTCTCTTAAAATCAGAATAGATTTAATTAGATTTATACTTTAAATGAATTTATCTTTGATAATACATAGAATACCTTTTACTGTAGAATACCTTTTACTGTATCATTCAGTGTACATGGCAGGGGACTATTCGTAAATATATATGTATGTGTGAATTGCTTATATGTATTTTTTATGTATAGAACACCTTGAATTTAAAATGTAACTTGTTTGTATATTGAGTATCTGGGATACAGCAGTAAATAAGATATATAGGAATGGGATTTACCTTTCTTTTTTCTTTTTTTTTTTCTTTTTTTAAAGAGAGAAACAACTTTATTGAGTTTTTCACATGGCCTTAGTTGCTCCAACACTTAATTGTGTACATGGTGCTGGGGTTTGAACCCAGGTCCTCGTGCTTGCCAGGCTAACGCTGAAACCACTGAGCCACCACTCCAGCCCTTTCTCTGTCTGGGTCAAGTCAGGCAGTGTGGAAGCTGAGCGGAAGGGCTTAAGAAAGTGACGGTGCAAATTAATACCTGAGGATGACTAGGAGCAAGTCAGGGGAAACAAACTTTTACACATTTTATTAGTGAATATACTATCGTTTGAATTATGGAATATATTGTGTGAATTAAATCTAGTGCTTTTTCCTCCAGGTGTATACGTGATCACTGTTTTTCTCAGCTTTTTCTTTCCGTGACTAAAAGATCTGTCAAAAAACAATTTTAGAAGAGGAAAAGTTTATTTTAGGACTCACAGTTTCAGAGGTCTCAGTACATAGACAGCAGCTCCACTCCTCAGGGCTCCACGTGAGGCTGAATATCCTGACAGAGGAGTGTGGTGGAGGAAAGTGGCTTAAAGCATCCCAATTAAGAAGCAGTTGGAGAGGCTAGCCAGTTACAAAATATACACCAAAGGATTGCCAAACTGATGACCTCCTGCCGCACCCCACGTGCCTTCAGTTCCCACCCAGTTAATCCCTTTCAGAGGATCAATTCAGTTACTAGGTTAAGGTTCTCCTAACCCAGTCGTTTCACCTCTTAAGTCTTCTTGCATTGTCTTGCAGATGAGGTTTTGGGGGACACCTGTTACCCAAATCATAAGAGTCACCATTAATAAAGTTTATTCCAGAAGAATCAGAAAGAAAATGAAAATAAACACCATCAGCAATAACAATGAAACTTTCTCCCTGAAAGCTTTAACCCTTCCCTGCAAAAAAACCAAACCAAAACAAAAAAACCTCTATGACAAATTCTATACAGAGAGTAGCCTATTATATGGTGATATATAGCCTAGAAACACTTTTGGTGTGTATGTATGCATTTGTATATGTATTGTTTTTAACAGAAAAGGTGTATGACCTCATTAGATTAGTCTTGTGTATTTTTATTGGCTTTAGCATCTTAGTAATAGATTTACTGTTATTTGACGAATCCTTTGTGAACATTTTAGTTACATATAACTTTTCTTTATTTCTCCCAGTGAGGGAGAAAGACAGAATCAATTTTAGTTTTTGATGTGGTTTTCGTTGCTCGGACACTTCATTGTGTACATGGTGCTGAGGTTGGAATCTGTGTCCTCCTGCATGATGGGCAAGTGTTGTAACACTAAGCCACCTCTCCAGTCCCTATATATAACTTTTTTTTTTTTTTTTAAGAGAGAGGGACAGTGAGAGAGACAGAGAAAGAGAGAAACAACTTTATTTAGTTTTACACATGGCCTTTGTTGCTCCAACACTTAGTTGTGTACGTGGTGCTGGGGTTTGAACCCAGGTCCTTGTGCTTGCCAGGCAAGCGCCGTAACCCCTGAGCCACCGCTCCAGCCCCCTATATGTAACTTTTCAAAACTCCAAAATATCTTGTTACCATTGTATTTATAAGGTTGACTTAATCAGTTTAGTGCCGAAATTATTCTGAAATGAGACATTGATTTACGAATTCTAGAGCTTTGCTTGTGTTTGCTAATAATGGTATAAAGGGGAATTGGAGTTAGACATTTAATTATTGAGATACATATTCTTTAGCAGACAGATTGATTTTTTAATGTCTTGAACAGGTATCGCTTGTATTTTAACCATCTTTTACTACTTCTGCCCAGCATTGCAGTCGAAAAGTACCCAAGATTTTCTTTGTTCATTTAAAATTTTTTTTTCACCTTTTGTCTAGAGTCCCTGTTCTGTGATCATAAATGGTTTTCCAAAGTAATTCTTTTTTTTTAATTTTATTTTTCCACATTTTCTATTGATATATTTTCGAAACCAATTCTTCATTAAACAAACAAATAAACAAACGAAACTGCAGTGAGAGTGAAAATGAGCCTGCAGGCCTCCTGGAGTTTGCAAATCTAGAACTATGACCTATTGAGAAGCCATTTCAAGGCCACAGAATTAATTTTTCTCCCTTTTGTTTTTTTTTTTTTTAAGGAAATCTTTGATTGGACTTTTAAAAGCATCTGTCATATTGCTTCTCTACAGCTGGAAAAACAAAACTAGGAAACTCTCCCCACTGGATTTCACCTTTGGAACCACCATACCATTGGGTCCTTTCTGTCTTACTAAGGATCCCAAATTGCTCAAGTTCCCTGCCTGCTTTCTTCACCGTTAGTATGCCCAGGAACCTGTCGTTTAGTTATTAGTTCAGTTTTCCTGGGATTAATTTCTCACCTAAAGTCATTCCTTTCTCTTAGTAATTGCTTATCATTCCTGATTAACTGAAAATTATCTTCAAATGTGATACTCAGTGAGAGTCAGATGGCATTTCATGTTTCATTTTTTATTTATAAAAGCTTGTGTGCCCAAAATTCATACATGTAGCTTAAAAAGCAAGGGAAGATAAAGGGCTTCCTGTATATCTATTAGAAAACAGAAAATTTGGTGCTGGAGCGGTGGCTCAGCGGTTTCGGCATTTGCCTGGCAAGCACGAGGACCCGGGTTCAAACCCCAGCACCACGTACACAACTGAGTGTTGGAACAACTAAGGCCGTGTGAAAAACTAAATAAAAGTTGTTTCTCCCTTTTTCTGTCTCTCTCTCTCACTGTCCCTCTCTCTTTAAAAAAAAAAAAAAACAAAATTAAAAAAGCATCACTAATTTCTAAATAAATTTCCACAACTGTTTATTCCTCACCAGTTAATTCATTCCTGTGTAATTCTTGTTTTGGTGGATTTTGGCTCAGTGGTCCACTTTCTGCTTCCCCAGGAAAGATCTGCGTGTTACTGTTCAGTTTTGACACATATTCAAAATTAGCATTGTAATTGTGACTGTTTTGGTACCTTTCCTTAGGTAAAACCAAACACAGGGCTATTTTAGATGTTTAGAACCTTGTGGTATTTAGTTAGGTATTCACCAGCATAAGATTGAATTGCATTCACTAAATAAATACTAATTAGTTAACTTTGTGGGCCACAGATTTGAGCCTAGTACCCTTGTTTTCAAATAATTGTACTTTCACATTAGTATTGCAAGAATTAAGCATTTTTCAAAAGCTTACTGAGTTGTGAACGACTACCTGATTGTAGCAAATTCTTGCAATTATGGTTGTAGACTCTGGCAGTAGTAGCACTCCACTGGTAAGTGGCCCTGCTTCCTAGAGATTGGGCTTGGAAGATTAGTGAACAAGAGAAGCAGTAGATGGGGCTTGGAGTTTCCATATCCACCTTTACACACGTAATGTTCATCAAAATAACGTACCTGTAATATTGAAGCAAAGTAATAAATCAGGGCCTGTGAGACTAAGTAGCCTGTAACTCCTAGGGAAAAAAATACTAAATTGTAAAGAAAATGACCTTATCTTTGGTAAACAGAGAAATACTGAAATATGGGTACTTCAACATTTTTTTTGCTCATCATTTATATTTACATTTCCTTTTAAAAATAATTAAATTTGTCAATACTACTGATATTGTAAATAAATCACGAGTGCATTCTCTAATCAGGCACAAATTAGAAAATTATATCAAAGATACACTCACACTTAGCTTTTAATATAGATTATGTAGATGTTTAATATGTATGTAAAATTAGGATGATTTCAGCTGTACAAAGGTAATGCATTTCATGCTGACCTAAACAGTGAAAGGAAAGTTATTTGCTCATGTAATAAGAAATTGGGATTTAGGTATAGTTTGAACAGGGTCTTATCTTGCTCTTTTTTTTTTTCTTTTGGAGGTGCTAGGGATTGAAACCAGGGGTGCTTAACCATTAAGCCATAGCCCTTGCCCTTTTTATATTTTATTTATGTACCAGAAATTGCAATCCAGGGGCACTGAGCCACATCCCCAGCCCTTTTTACATTTTACTTTGAATTGCTTAGGGTCTTGCTAAATTGTGGAGGCTGGCTTTGAACTTGCCATCCCCTACCCCGCCCCACCAGCCTCCAAAGCTGCTGGAATTATGGGCATATTCTGCTGCCCCTCAGCCCAGGGCCCTATCTCTTGAGATTTTCTTTCCTCTTTTCTGTTTTAAAGAGTGAATCAATTTTTATTTATTTTATTTTATATTTTTAAAGAGAGAGGGGCAGTGAGAGAGGGAAAATCGATTTTCTTTAGTTTTTCATGTGGCTTTCTATGCTAAACACTTTGTTGTGTACACGGTGCTCGAGTTCGAACCCATGTCCTCTCGCATGTCCTCACACATGCCAGGCAAGTGCCATAACCGCTGAGCCACTGCTCCAGCCCCAGTTTTTATTTTTTATTTTTCATCTGGGCTTTGTTTCTCCGGCATTTAGTTGTGTACATGGTGCTGGGGTTAAAACTTGGGTCTTTGTGCATGCCTGGTGCTTTAACCACTGGGCCACCATTCCAGCCCCCCTCTCTTGAGTTCCATCCTTTTGCATGTGAGACACCTGTGGAGGTGTTGGAAGGCCACAAGAAACTGGGGCCATGTTTCGTCATTATTTGGCAAGGGACTCTCTTCAACCATTACTAATAAAAAAGTCCCAGTTTCCTCCGAATTGGACCGTCTTGCAGCAATCACGGAGGCCAAAGTGGAGCATAGGCTGGGTCACCATCCCATCCGAGGAAGGGCATCCCATATTCTGATTGGGTTATAAAGTCACCTTTTCTCTCCCACTTGGGAACGGTTTTTCTCAGCAGACCTGAAGGCTCCTCTGAATTAGGCGGTGGAAGAGTAGAACAGATGATGAGGGCCTTGTGGATGAAGGTACTGCTTTATTTTGCTTCTCTTCTTTCTTTAGTTTTGGGAGGGAGCAGTTGAGAAATCATTTTCATTGATCACCTACACACACTAGTTTCTTGTACGTGCCGTCTTCTGCGTAATCCTTGACTGTAGTAGGAAGTAGATGTTATCCCACTTCCACATAAGCAGCAGGGGTGAGCAAATTTAGTTTTCTCTGGTTCACTCAGCTTGCAAAAATGCAGAACTCAATCCAAACTTGCTGTTTCAAGTCCTTGCTTTTTCTCTCGTGTTCTTCAGAATGTAAGCCAGTTCACATTTCTAAAATAGTTTTTGTGAGGAAGTTGCTAGTTATCCTGGGACGAAAACAGTGCCTTCTTCTGTCATAGAAGCAAATGTGAATGGGTTACGCAAACGGGTATATAATTACAAGCTGCGTAACTGCTCCGTAGTAAGCTCTGACCATCCAGGATTGCACGGGAGCAAGTTTCCTCCAGAAGGTGACATTTGAGTTGGGATCTGATGGGAGAAAGGAAAGTCACCAGGCAAAACACACAGAAGAGGAATTCCAGGCAGAGTGAATAGGAGGACATGCTCAAGAGTGAATGGAGACTTTTTTCTGTTGGAGCAGAGAGAGAATGCAGGGTCTTCACTGCTGTTGAGAATTGGTATTCCACAGATGACCTTGGAAAGAGTACATTTTATATACCTTAAATATTTGAGAAAGTTATGAGGTGGCATCATACAATGTATTGAAGTTATTACTCTGAATATTTATAGTGTTTCGCTAGCACGTGTTTTGCCTCAACAAGTCCTTTCTTCAGCTGTAGAATTACTCAGTTATTTAGTCTTCATATGCCGTGTAGCAGTTTCACACCTTTTTTTTTTTTAAGAGAGAAAGAGAATCAATTTTATTTAGTTTTTCATGTGGTTTTTATTGCTCCAGCATTTCGTTGTGTATGTGGTGCTGGGGTTCGAACCATGTTCTCGTGCATGCCAGGCAAACTCTAACCCTCTGAGCCACTGCTCCAGCCTCAGCTTTAAATTTTTTTTATGACCACTTGTATCCTGAACTGAGACATAAAGTAGAGAAGTTAAATGTCAGTGAATATTTTCAAAAGAATATTAGAGTAATAATAAAAAGTATGCAGAATAAAGTCCTGACATTAACTTTTTGGGAAGAAATATGGAAATAATATTTACATGATTAATTTATTGAAGGTGTCAGTGTTTGGTGACTTGATATGTTCTATCCACCATTTGTGTCTTAATGAATTTGTATTTTTGTCTTTCATTTCATTTTGATTAAAGAATGAGGAAAGGCTAGAGAGGTGGCTTGGTGTTTATGGCTTGCACTTGCCTGGCACACATGAGGCCATGGGTGTGAGCCCCAGCACCAAGCATACAACGAAGTGTGAAAGCCACATGAAAAACTAAATAAAATTGATTATCTCTCCACTGCCTCACTCTTCCTCTCTCTTAAAAAAAAATTAAAAAAAAAGAAGTAGAATTTTATTTAAATATGCTATTGATTTCTTGCATGACACTAAGAAAAGGAAAAAAATTGCTCACTTTTTAAAAAGTAACGTATAGCAAGCATCAGTGTTACCAATCAAAGTCAGACTTAATTTTCTTATTCAGCCCTGTTAAGAAGATGGCTTATTTAGAAATCTAAGCAGTTGATTTATGGAGTAATATTTAGGTTTAAAAACTTGGGCTCTTACCTAAAGAAAGAAAAGAAACAAAGAGGAAAAACATTACTTTTGATTGTGTTACTTCACTTGCTGAAATACCTTTACAATTATTTTAAAATAAAATTTGGAAACGGGAACATTATTGACAAACTGCATATTTTGTTGTACACGTGACTTTCCTCATCTATTTTGATAAAGGGTAACAGATTATTTCATTGGTATGAAAGAGGTGTTTGCTTTTCTGGAATGGGAATTTGGTTCTTTTGTTTTTGTGTTGAATGACTGAAGGCAGATATCTGTGTACAGTTTCATTCAGGGTTTGAATTAAAGTATACTTGTTCCTTTCTGTGGAATATGTGATGTTTCAACAAATTCGTAATCCAGTGTTCTACACACCACTCCCCTATAAGGTTCCTTCCTCTCCACTGTCAAGATGTGAGTAGGGTAAATAAATACTTTGATGTGTAGTGCATTCCTGAGAAGCAAATTGAAATGCTAATGTTTTATTCTTTTATGTGGAAGAAAACTTCTACCATAGGGTCATTGACTTTTACCTCCTACTGTTGGGATGGTAATAATGTTACTATATATTCAGAGAACATATATAATTAGGGCATCATTACTAAAGGCATATGAGAATGTTAGGAGAGTTTCCTAAACTCACTGCCCGTGGAGGAGCTATCCTGGAGCACCAGCATTTGCTCATATCTATAAAGTTTTTAAAGACTGTTGCAGAAGGAACTATCCTGTCAAGCAGTATTACAGTAGTGCCCTCAAGTAATTTTGGGGAAAAAAATGTGATTCATTCATTTTTCCATAAATTTCGTGATAAGTTACTATTTCTAGGCCCTGGGATTTGAGGATGAAAGCATTCGGTGGGTCTCTTCAGTTTTAAGGGACTATAAGTGAAGCGCATACATAGGGGAAGGGACCATCTTGGCTGCCTTGGTTGTTCAAGTTTCAGAGGAACTTCTTTCAACGTGGAGGTCATGTGCTACTGGGAAGTATCTCAACATTTTACTAATAATGATAATATTGTTAATAAAGCAGCTGTTATCTATTGACTTTATGTGTATCAGGTTTTTTTTCCTCCCCAACTTCTTTACATGTATTTTGTGTATTCCTCATGATAACCATGAGAGATAGGAAATCCAGAAGGGGAAACTGAAACAGAGTAATCATCCATTACAGGGTCCCATAGTAACATCAGATCTGAGTTCTAATCCAGACAGTCTAGCTTGCGTGTTTCTTTTGTGTAAAAATGGCACGTTCCAGAGGTGGCACAGCTTGGAATGGCTGGCAGTTAAGGTGTGGGTATTCCTGAGGATTGGGATGGAGAAGTAGTTACGGGTCAGATGCTGAATAGCTTTGGCAGGCATGTCAGGCGTTAGCATATTACTCTGTAGAGTTCCTGGGCTTCTTGGAAACGTGTTTCAGCATCTGCCTTCCTCAGCGCTGGAGTACTGTTCAGATAACGCTCGTTTTCAGGTTCCCCTTAAGAGCTGCTAAATCAGATTTTCCCTGCTCCCATTGTGCTCTAATAAAGATCTTAGTTCCTGATAGTGAGCACGACCATTGTTTGCCTCAAAGTTTTTGGTATTTAATTTGCTGAGTTAAATATTAATGGAAAGAAGGCTATGAGATAACATTTTGTATGTGGCCAATTTAATTTGGTTGTGATGTACCCTGTTGGAAAGGTGTGAAAAAGAAGGTGTGTCTTTGGTTCGAAGGAACAGAAGTTTGGTGTGTTCTGCTTAAGTTGGTAGGAAACTCATGGATATGGTGGAGGTCATTCTTGGTGGAACAGCAGAGCTGTAAGCACAGCCTGCAAAGCCCTGAAATACACACGCTCAACGTGGAGAATGTGAAAAGAAAAGATTTAAAAGCAAGAGGGATCCAAGGAGCAAAGGGGTGGGGTGTGAAGGACTCAAAGATACGGCGGTTTTCCCTGTTTTAATTTTTATTGAATGCGTCAGTATGCTTGTTAGGAAATAAAGGAGGCCAGTGAGGATGCAAAGAAGTAGTAGCATTTTGGTGAAGGGATGAGAAGTTCAAGGTAGGTTGTAATGTGTGTGCGCAAATGAGTGGGCTGTGAGAGTGGGTTAGATTACTCTTTGTAAAAATATGACATTAAAGTGAAGAGAAGTAGGTGTTTATTAGGACTGTGATGTAAATGGATTGTTTAAATATTAGTAGCGTTTTTCTTATCTCACAGTACACAATTAGAAAGATTTAAACAATACAAATGCACAAATTTCCTTTCATTCAGTAATGGAACAGCTGTTAAAATGTGTAATTTTTAAACCATGTTTCTGTAGGCATATATTTGTAGTAGATATGCATTTATTTATTGTGAATGGAAATAGTGTTAGCTGATCGAGTTATTGTGTTTACCTTAATGTATCTGAAACATTTGTGTCTTTTAAAAAATGTTCTTCTATTGCATTACTTCTTAGTTACTGTTCTTCTATCGCATTACTTCTTAGTTACCTAGTATTATAATTAGGTGTTCACAATATTTATATAATCCTATTTTTGGCTTTTTTTCTAATTTTACTCATTAGGTCATGTAAGTTTTTATTCATTTATTTTTGTAGTGCTCGATATTGAACCAGAAGCGCTCAGCCACTGAGCTGTATCTCTAGTCTTTCTTATTGTTTACTTTGTGACAGGATTTCACTAAGCTCCTGAGGGTCTTGCAAAGATGCTGAGGCTGGCTGGCATTGAGCTTGTGATCCTCCTACCTCCCACATTACTGGGATTACAGGTGTTCACCACTGCACCTGACTCATTTATTAATATCATAGTCTAAGTTTTCCAACTTCCATAATTACATATTTCTGATACATTTCAAATTGTTAAATTCCTACAACAGAATCCCAAATGGAATGTGGGTTTATGGTATCTATACAGCTAGTAGGATGGATTAAGTTTAGATAGACAGACATCTCCTTCCTCCTGTGTGAGTTTGTATGTGGTCATGGTGGGAGAATAGAAAGAAAACCTTGAAGGAATAACCAATATGGCAATCTCTTTTGTCCTAATGTGGAAATCAAACTTTTAATGATAGTGAAAGGTCAGGTTGTTATTAGGTAGTGGAAAGTTTGTGAAGATTTTGGGAGGGGTGAGGTGGGGGCGGACATACTGGGAGGGAAAGCTGAAGAGGAGTCTTTGAGGAGTTCTGAGGCTATTGGGCAAAGTTAAGTAGCTACTACTGAGCACTGTGTGTCCATTTGTCACAAGGCCCCTTAGTGCCATTGTCCTCTTCAGCAGCACTCAGGCCAGATCTAGGAGTTCAGCACGCCAAACGTGACCAGTCTGTTCTGTGGAGCTTGTGGGGTTTGGTCAGGTAGTCCGCAGGGGCAAGGTAGGGGTTGCTCAATGGACTTGAACATGCTGTGGAGAGAGCTATTGGGTTTCTGCGCCCACTAAAGAAGGAACTGAGCCCCGAGGAACCAATAAAAATGCAAAGAGTGAAAACTTGGCCTGCGGATGTCAGACGGTAGGGATGAGGGAATGGGGGCCCGAGAATGGTGAGAATTGATTGTGGTTAGAAAGTGGAGCTGGGGGGTTTGAGCTCTTAGAAGGGAGCTGTTCTACCTTACGTAAAGCTCCAAGCTGCAGCCATGATTTTGGAGAGTTAAAGGTAAGGGGGAGAGGGGCCAGGGAACCATATGTACATATATAACTATAGCTTGTCCATAAGGATGTAATGATGATAAGATTTTTAATAAAGAGGAAGAGAGTGCCCTAGAATTCCCTAATCCTAGTTAAGCAACATAAAGATTGTAGCTAACAGTGGTGACCGATGAGGGTGCTGTAGTTGGTGGACATGGATAATTACAAAATGTTTTTGGAAAATGAACATGATCATGAACATGAAGGTAAATGTTCTGGTCACTGAACGGCATTTCAAAATAGCAGACTGAGCTCCCAGCTGCCCTCAAATCACCTTGCAGCTTGTGATTTCCAGAGGAGAGGCTAGTGGGCAGGACTGGGGGCATCGTTTCTCTTTCACCCTATGACACTGAAGGTTAGAATTCTGAATGCTGGCATGGGTGTTCTTCTGGAAATATCCAGGGGTGAGGTGTGGAGTTGATCTGTTTTCAGGTTTCAGCTGCTGACTTGCAGGTGAAGAGTGAATATCGAGACCTGTCCTCATAAGCATCTTAGCCAGGGTGGAGGCTTGCTTGTCATTGGCTGTCACTTTTGTTAGCTCCTGCTTTTTCCTCATGTAAGTTCTAGAACTTTGTTCCCACCGGGAGAGTAAGAAATGTGAAGATGGAGTTAATTGGAAAGTTTTAGATTTTAGAAGGTAAGGTCAAAGGTATTTCACAGCATAATATTGGTTTTGCTTCCTCTTGTCAAAATCTTTGGGTGTAGTTGAAAAAGCAGAAGCTCAGGATCCAGGATTTTTCCGTTGCAGATGACAGAAAGTCACTGTGGATCCCACTAGTAAAATACAGGCACTCATTCAGCCCCCCTGTAAGGTCTTCATCTTGAAATCCAGGTTCACGTCACCATTGTTTTGAAAGTACCATCTTCTGTCACCTCCCTCCTGCTGAGGAATTAGAAGGGAGGACTTGGGAAGGGAAGGAGGACTAAACTCTTTGCTCTTTGTGGACATTTCATAAGGAAAAGGGTGGTAGTGGAGCAAGTGGTGTTAAAATAGAGGAATGATCTTGTGAATGGATTCAGTTATAGCAGCAAACAAATACACCGTTGAAACGAATTGCTACCGAACACCCGAGGACTCCTCCAGGCATGCCTCTGGGTCTGCTCACTGTCTAGAGCTGTCAGATGCTTTCAAAGGAGTAACCATGTTGATTGGGAGTTATTGAGGTAATAGAAATATTTGATAGATTCCAGTTCTAAACTTGTGATTTTTAAGAACCTCTCACTGTGCTTTGCAAATACACATAGGGAAACACGCTTGGACTGATGTGCATTTTTCTGACGGAGCTCCTTACTGTAATCCTAATACAGCATGTTCCAGAATTCTGAAGGTTCCCTTCCCCAGAAGTAGGGGTGTAGAGCTTGCTCCAGGGTTTTTTTCCCCTCAGGCTCCACTGTTACTTTGAGTTGACAGTTTTCTTTGTATGCTCTGCAGTGTTTATTATGGGCATTATACACTGACTTGACTTTGCAAACCACTTAAGCTTTACCCTTTGCACTGTTTTCTGGCCCTGCCTGTTAGATCCTCTGGCGTCATCATGCATGTCTGCTTGTACTAGATTGCTTCCCTTAGAACTCGTAAGCCACAGAGTGAAACTGATTAGGAGTTTACAGCCATGGTGATTTTCCTTCTGTTATTCTACCAGGAAAATGCTGTAGTATAAGTTGCTGATGAATCATTTTGCAGTGTGCACCCCCCCCATTTGAAAAATGAGGTGTGGTTACAAACATGGGTGTGTCTCCTAATATACAACCATACAGTAAAACCATCAGTGTTACCTTTGGTCTCTGATAAATGTAATATATTGTATTTTTTAGCAAATTGAGTTCTTCAGAGATCTTCATTCATGTAAAATTTCACTATTGTAAATTTTAATTGCTTGTGCTGGAGTTGACTAAGATTACTGAGCACCTGCTGCTCCCTGTCTGGCATTGTCCTGGGGGCCTTAACACCTGTTCAACCATTAAATCATCACAGCAGGTGCAAAAGTTACGGTATGGATTCTCCCATTTTACTGAAAAGTGGTGGAAGCTGAGTGTGTTTTAATAACTTTTCCTGTAGGTATCTACTAGTAAGTCTCAACATTGGAATTTTTTTTTTTTTTTGGTCTGACTCAGGCTATATAGCAGGCTGCATAACTGGAGGTTGACAAAGGAATGAATTAAGGCTTCATTTTTTAGGGGTGATTTGAATGAATAATGAAGCCAACTGCTATTGGTTGAAATGGAAGGCTGTTGGGAACTATTTGCACTTAGTACTGGGTATAATTTCTATCAAGGTGTGGGGCTTCTGCCACACAGTACTTCCAGATCAGAACAGGTGCTCTGAGCCTCAGTAATTTCATTTCTCTGTAGGACAGTTCCACCGTGTAAACGAGTGAACCTTGGAAAATAAATTCATGTGGGCTCACGGTGCATATCCCCCAACTAGTTTGAGGCATCACTGGCGTGGATCTTTTGTCTGCTTGTTCTTGGCATTTGACTCAGGGCCACGATTCCCAAAGCCAGTATCTTGGCTGGGGTCCAGCATCTGCCATTTGCTCCTGCTTCACATTCCCATTACATATTTTCCCAATGACATTTGCTTATATTTTATACTACTGTGATAGCTTCTTAATCTGATCTCATTTCTATACTAAATTTTGTCTACTAGAATGTTTTTTTTTTCCAAAACAGCAATGCTGCCTTGAATCCTCTTGCATATCAAACTTTGGTTCCTTTATATAATGCTCTTGAAATGACAGAATAAGAGAGCTGGAAAGCTGTTTTGGGGCTGCCTGGGGTTAGGGATGTTGGGATGAGAGGGAGAGAAGGGTAGCCAGCACGAAGGAAATCTGAATAGTTCTGTATGTTGATTTGTGGTGGTGGATACGGGAGGCATGTGTGATGAAATGACATACACAAACTTTACACTAATGTCAATTTCCTGGTTTTGGTGTTCCACTGTAGGTTTATAATGTGTAAGTAGCAGGGGAAGCTGGATCAAAGATATGGAACCTCTTTGTACATTTTTGGTTAATATCATGTAAATCTATCTTAACAAATTAAAAATACAAACTATCGTTTAAAAACTTTCATTATTTCATATTCTGTTGCTTTCTGAATTGTCTAGATTATCACCTGAGTTTTTTCTACTTCAGTATTACTTGATGTTAACACAATGTTTGACGTACTCCAGGTTACCCCAGAATGCTCCTTGAGTTAATCATTGAACAATTAAATCTGCTTTTGGAAAGACCCGTGTCTCACTCACCATTCTTTTCTCGACTAGTTCATTTGGTCTTTTCTTCTCTCTGCCTAAAGTCTCAAGAACCACAGCATGCCAGCAATTGGAATGGTGGAAACCTGGCCACCTGGGCTTGCTGGGATGTTGCACTGACCTGTCGCCACAGTCTCGAGCCCTAAATCCATTCTCACGTTCTAAAAGTCAGTGTCACGAGATCAAGATGAATCAGGAAATCCAGAATAGGAACTGTGGTGAACTATGTGCATCTACTCATCCGAATTTATTGAGACTTGTGTTGTAGTTTGGAATTTGTTTTTTTCTTGGTATTCTGCAGTTACAGTGTTCTATGAAAATCAGTTTCAGATCTGTTGTTTTAAAAAAAATTTTTTTTGGGGGGTATTTTTTGGTCTGGCTCTATCGATTCCTTAATGAATAATGTGCTTCTGGAATTGTCTACTTCTCCCTGTAATTCTCTCAGGTTTTGCTTCATATAATCTGTAGCTCTGTTATTATTAGGTGAATAAGAATTTATGATTGTTATGCCTTCTTCCTGATGAACTAACCACTCTCCCCCTTTTTAAAGAGAGAAGGACAGAGAGAGAGAGAGAATCATTTTTTATTGTGTTTTCACATGGCTTTTGTTGCTCTGGCACTTAGTTGTGTATGTGTGTGCTGGGGTTTGAACCTGTGTACTCGCGCATGCCGGGCAAGCGCCGTAACCACTGAGCCACTGCTGTAACCCCTCCCCCCCCCCTTTTTTTTTTAAGGGAGAGGGACAGTGAGAGAGACAGAGAAAGAGAGAAACAACTTTATTTAGTTTTCACATGGCCTCAGTTGCTCCAACACTCAGTTGTGTATGTGGTGCTGGGGTTTGAACCCGGGTCCTTGTGCTTGCCAGGCAAGCGCTGAAACCGCTGAGCCACCGCTCCAGCCCCGAGAATGGAGTTTCTTAACAGGCAGACATTACCAAACTCCAACTGAATTTTGACTTTTCTGTGGCTGGTGGCTCTGTTGATTCACTCAGATAACAAGCATTGAATATGTTCTCTGTGTCGTGCACTAAAATAGGTGACTATGCTACAAGTATAAATAGGCCACATCCTCAAGAGATGTGCTATCCGGTTGATTGACATAGAAAGCTGAGCTAGTAAATATGCTGCATTCCTATATGCCACATTAGATAAAATCATAGAAGAAATGAAATTTTTGAGAAAGGAATTGTGAAATTGTTAAAATGCAATTTAAACATTATTTTTGCAACACTTCGATCCTGTGAGCATAGAAAGTAGATCCTTTGTTATATGGAGTGGTGATGAAAGATTGAAGATCTATTAGATGTTTTAATTCTGGAATTAAATGAAAGGAATACATGCCGCTTTTCCCTTGCTGGGGCATTGGACTCAGGGTTGCTTTCCCCCTGAGCTACATACCCACCCCTTAAGTTGCCTTTGTATCTTGAGACAGGTTCTTGCCCAGGCTGGCCTCAAACTCATGATCCTCCTGCCTCTGCCTCCTGGGTAGCTGGGATTACAGGCGTGTGCTGTCACACTTGGAAGAGGAACTGCTTTTTACTCTGAAAAGAGAATTTCAGAAAATCTGACCATACAAAAGTTCATAAATAAGATTTTAGACATCACTGAAATGAAAAGACCTATCTATACTAGAAAAACTATGACTTGGGGCAAGGAAATTTACCCACTTCAACTCTGAAAGTGTAGATATAAATAAGGTCCCTGTAAGGTCCCTGTATCAAACATAAATGAGGTTTTCAGGATCATGTTTGTTTATACTTGTATTGGATTGGTGATGCTTTTGTAAAAGCATGTCTGCCGTCCCAATAACTCGTACCTTTCTTTTCCTGTTTTAACAGTGTATCCTACTCAGTACATGTATCTGAAGATTATCCAGGTATGCTTTTCTTTTTCTTTTTATTACACATATTCATGCTATGACTCCTTTGAATATTTTTTTCTAGAGATACAAAAATATATGTAAGTATATTGAATGGTGAAGTGTTGACAGAGGAAGCCTCAAAAATATAGAAATCTGTTGATTGCTTGTGAAGAACATGTGTAAGTCTGCGACACAGTCCAGAGTCAGAATAATTCCTGTGAAAAGTCACTCATAATAAGCTCATATGATAGCTACAACCTGTATTTGTACATGATTGCAATTAAGTAAAGAATATCTGAACTGCTGTAGTTGTTAGTTTTTGAGCATCATTCTGCTTTTAATAATGCAAAAATACGGGGAACATTCACTTTCTTTTTTCCCTCTCTCCCACCTACTTAAAATTATTTTGCTGTGTGCTCCGTATTATTATTATTTTTTTTTTAAAGAGAGAGGGAGAGTGAGAAAGAGAGAGAATCAGTTTTATTTAGTTTTTCATGTGGCTTTTGTTGCTCCAAGATTTGGTTGTGTATGTGGTGCCAAGGTTTGAACTTGCCCACTTGCGTATGCCAGGCAAGCGCTGGAACCACTGAGCCAACGCTCCAGCCCCTGCTCCAAATGTTTTAAGCATAACATTCTATAAAACTATTATACAGTAATATAATGGGATTTTTTTTATTATTAAGGATATGCCTATTTTTAAATAGTAATGCAGAAAGCATTCTAGACAAGTTGTACTAAGATCCAAGATAAGAAATATTTATATGGAAAAATATTCTTGTGAAATGGTAATGCAGTCAGCCCGTTTATTTTGCTATGTTTTGTGTGCTGAATGCTTATGGATTTTGCTTAAATAAAAGTCCCACTGCTTGCAGTAAAAACCGTAATTATTGTGCTTTTCATCCAGCCGTGTCGTAGAGATGTCACCTAGAAGAGGGATAGGACTTTAAGTCAAGGTAGGAATAGTGCCACAAACCAAAGCCCTACTGGAAGATGCTAAGCAGATTATTCTGTAGCATTAGATGCATGGTAGAAGATGCCCTGGTATACCAAATGGACCAAATGCTTAGCTCCCTCTTGTGGCCAAGAGGTATTAGTTAGGGGGGTTTCCCCACACTTCACAGGAACATCTAGAAATATCAAGAGAAAAAAATCAAGATTTTAAAATAAAGGAATGGTTCTCAGTTGTACTCTTTTTACTGAATTCCCTTCCTGGAGCAAGTTTGTAGTGAATTTCAAATATAATTTCCCAAGATAGGAGGAGTATAAATAAAAAGTTCCTTTACTTAGGCTGAAGTAAAACACAAGGAGGGAGGAGTGAGATTAGAGCATTGTGGTTTAAATTCTGGGGCAGAATGATGAATTGGTCCATGTGTGTAGGACACTGAAGCACTGTACAGAGCGCGGCTTACCAAATATTTCCACATACATAATTGCACTTGGTTCTAAATGCCAGTCTGTGTGACAGTCACAACAGGGGAAGTCATAGCCTTCATACTTGAAGGAATGGTAAATAGTATTTCCCAAGGACATGTAATTTGGTGGCTAAAAAAGTCTACAGTTCAGTTTTGATTCGTGTTGCTTCTAGTGAAGAAGTAGTGTTAGTTTTTTACATAGGTTTCCTCAGAGTGAACGTTAATGTAATATTTACCCCAATATAAAAGTGTCATTCATGTCTATGTGGACTAAGAGTTGTAAGTTAATATTCTTAACTTTTCACATAGACAATATTATATAAAATAATGTGCTTGCTCATCCTTTCTAATATTCATACCTGTATCTTCTTTTCCTCTTCTGGCAGTGATAGAAGTTCTGGAATAATTTCTAATAATAGGTATGAATTTGGCAGCTTTGTACCTTCCTCAAACTAACATGTCTCCTACTGCTTTCAGAAAATCAAATATCTTTTTTTTTCATTTGCCACTTTAAAAAAAGGAATATCACATTTTTATCAAATTCTTACTTGGCATCTGTTATGGTATCATGTACATAATAAGGTGATGCATTAGTAGATTTCTTAATGCTGATCCACAAGAATTATGTGCATTTCTTCTTTTTCTTTTTCTTTTTTTTTTTGGGGGGGGGTCTTAGAATTGATCCCAGAGGCACTTTACTCCTAAACATCCCCAGTCCATTTTAGTTTTCATTTTGAGACAGGGTCTCGCTAAGTTGCTAAGGCTGGCTTTGAACTTGGGATCCTCATGCCTCAGCCTCCCGAGTCTCTGGGATTACAGGCATGTGCCACTGTGCCTGGCTTGTTATATTCTTTGGCACCAGAGACTTTCCATTCCTGAGGAAATTAAACTGTTACTTGAAGCAGGCGAGCCTGTCCAAACCTTGTGTCGTCTAAGGAATGTTCTGGTAAAACTTCTCTATCCTGACTGTTTGGTTTTTCAGTTTCTTCGTCATCTTTTAACATGTGTTTTTCTTCAGTCACTTTGATGCTGCAATGTCTAAATATTGTAGCAAACTTTAGTGTACAGTTTTTGATCTGTTAGTTGTAACAATCTTTTGTGTTTGTGTGATTATGTCTCCTTTCTCACTTCTATTGCTTATGTTTGATCTTGTCTTAAACCTGTTGTTTGTCTTCCAAAATTTTTGTCTGCTTAAAAATTTTTCAAACAGCTCTTTTTATTGTTGGTTTTAAGTACTAATGTGGTAATCTCAACATTACCTTTATAAATACCTTCTGGTAATGTTCCTTAGGATCCCCCCTCCCCTACACGATTAGTTCATCATATAAGCTTGGAGGTATGAGATTTTTTTTCTTTGTTCTATGTAAATATTTTAGCAGTTTTGTTTAGAGTCAGAATTAATTCTCTCTCACCTACGTCCCCAGAGATGGATTTGTCATTTTATAATTACGCTCTGCTAGTTAACCTGTGATATCCATTGATACTCATTTGATTGTTTGTTGTTTTGAAAATTAGGATTTAGCGTTTTCATTGTTAGGCACACAAAATGACATGTACATAAATAAACTAAATGATATGTTGATACTTCAAAAGAGAATACTCGAGCAGCTTTCTGCCTTGTTCTTCTTTGTGGATTATGTAGAGAGACCTTTTTCTGGGGTAATGGAATAAAGAACAGGTGTGTATTTTATAAGTCACAGGTTAGCTCTGCTGTAGCAGAAGAGCGGAAGTCTTGCTTCTTCTCATCTGTTCCCACCTTTAATTAGGACGCTTATGTAGTGACGGGAGTGAATTCTCTCACCTCTCTATCTTCCTCATTAGAATC
The DNA here is from genome assembly GCA_004027875.1 of Aplodontia rufa. NCBI lineage: Eukaryota > Metazoa > Chordata > Mammalia > Rodentia > Aplodontiidae > Aplodontia > Aplodontia rufa. The sequence goes on along the minus strand of PVKS010001372.1, from coordinate 93,814 downwards.
TGGAGGAGTGAGGAGGTAGTTTCTGGGCTCTCTGGTACCTGTCAGTCCATAGAGTCTTGACTTAAGTAAGCATACTTGAGTGCTTGTATCACTTCTTGCATGAACCACATGAGAATTAGAATCCTATAAGTCTCTTATCAGATCAGAAACTCTAAAGTATATTTTTTATATTTTAATAAGCATTCATGTTTTATAATTTGCAATTTTATTTTTAAAAACCTAATGAAAAAGCATTGATTTTTTTGATTCAGATTCAAGCTTCATCACTTCTTACCTGTATAATTAATTAATAAAGTAATTTGGTCAGATGACTTAATTTCTCAGTCTTGATCTACTAATCTAAAATAGAAATAATAATTGACTTGCTTGGGAGATGATCTGAAATTGCATATAAAATTCAAAGAAAATATCCTGAATATATTATAAAATCCACATAACCAATATTTATAATTATGATTGTCATTTCTTTTAAGTAACAAAGTAATGAAAAATGGAATGAATTGACTTCAGTTATGCTGCATTTGAAGTAGAAGGAAAATAATGCTTGAAGAGGTGATTTCCATAGTTCTGTACTCCTCTTTCCCAATTGTCTGTGGCAGTCTGGTAATGCTCGAATGCGTTGGTAGGGAAGCGAAGAGAAAATGCTTATTACATTGTTAACAACTTTAGCAAAGATCCTCTACAAAACACACACATTTAACAGCCCGTCTCCAGAGGTCTGAAAAAAGTACAAAAAACCCGAAGTTCTGGAGTCAAATAGAAGTAAAAAAGAGTAATACCAATGAGGAAATTCATTTTGAAAACATCCTTATTCTATGATTGACTGATTCTGTTACCTTTAATGTATTTCTCAATCCTAATTATGTCCTACTTCCCCATCTCTAAACGAACAGCGGTAATATTATGGATGATATTATTACAAGAAGATTAATAATCAATAAATTGCTTATTTATTTTTGGTAGTGGGAATTGAACACAGGTGTGCTTTACCACTGACCTGCATCCCAGCCCTTTGTATTATTTGAGACAGGGTCTTGCTAAGTTGCCTAAGGACAAACATGCAAGCCTCCTGTCTCAGCCTCCCTGGTACCTGGGATTTTAGGCATGTGCCACCATGTGCTGATGATTTATAATTAAATTACAAAAAAGAAAGCAGAATGGATCATCAGCACACCTCATTTTATAGCTGAGATTCAGATCTCTTCATTTTATAGCTAACACTGTGACTTAGGTTGAAAGGGATCCATGACTAGTTTATACCAGTGTCTAGACTTTTTTAAAAATTTAATATTGAGTTGTAAAATAAAGATTGAATATATTCAAGGTATGTGATGTGATGATGATTTGTTGTATAACAATTACTATGATGAAATGTATATGTCCATCATCATCCCTGCTGTGTATTAGAGCCTCGGGACTTTTTTATTTTATCCAAGTGAATGTTTTAGAAACATCTGGTTTCTGTTTGACCCAATTTCTTTCCATTACCTCCCCTCTGCTGGGCTCTGGCAACCACCATTCTGCTCTCTGCTTTGGGGAAAGGAAGGAAGGAGGGAAAGAGAGAGAGAGGAAAAAAAATCAAATTTGTTTAGTTTTTTTATCTGGTTTTCTTTGCTGAGACACTTGGTTGTGTATGTGGTGCTGGGGTTTGAACCTGGGTCCTTGCACATGTCAGGCAAGCATGATACTACTGAGCCACCACTCCAGCCCCACTCTCTGCTGTTTCTAGTTCAGTTTTTTTAGAATCCATATACACGAGATGGAATATGTGTCTGTTTCTGGCTTATTTCACTAAGTGTGAAGTTCTCCAGTGGCGACACAGAATATGTTGACTATATCCTTGCACATATCCACCACAATGTATTTGTATTTATTCCCTCTTCAATGGATACTTGTAGTTTCCACATCTTGCCTGAGGTGAATGATGTTGCAGTGCAGATGAGGGTGGGGACTTCTCTTGGAGATAATGACTTATCTCATTTAGCAAGCCCAGAAGTGACTGCTAAAGTGGATAACTTGGAATGGCAAAACTCCTGTTCAGACACAATCATGAAGAAATAGAAAATCTGAATATATTAATAGTACCAAGTGCAGTCTGTAACCTTCTCAGTCAAGAAGCCCAGGACCCTACTTGGTGAATTCTACTGAGCTTTTGCAGAATTATGGTCCATCTTTATTTAGTTAAAAAAAAAAAAAATTGAAGCCGCATCTAGATTTCATGCATTCTTTGTTTTGATCACAGCTTGGCTTTTCCTCTGTGACCTGAGGTGGCCTGTTACATCATAATGGCACTTTAATACTTAATGTTATGGAAATTGAGAGCATCTTGATGGGAGCTGTATTAAACCACAAACAAATTAGACGTATGAGATTGCCTAAATACTTAGCAAAAAACAAATTGGTAGAAAATTTCTTAGAAAACATGTTTTGGATAATGCTCCTCCATTAGGAAATATGTATTCACCAGATATTATTTTTTGGAATGAAATCACTGCCCTGTGATTTATTTGGTACTTCTCTGTGGATTTTATAATGTAAACAGTTATTTTTTCTCCCTGGTAATGAATTAGAGAATAGTTATATATTTTATTTTAGTTAAGCCATCTTGATGGAAAATCGTTTAAATTGCGTTACTCACTGTGTCTATTCCCTGCTTTCTTAAGCATGTCTTCATTTGCCTGCCTCCTGTGGCCTTAGTAAAGTTTACATCATCTTCAGTGTGGTGAACTTGACGATGCCACCCACTGTCAAGATTTTCCCTTCTAGCTGGTAGATTACTTCTACTATTATTTTTTTTTTTTGAAAGCTCCCTTTTATTCGTGCATTTATTTTTTAAGAGAGAGGGTCAGTGTGAGAGAGAATCAATTTCCACTTAGTTTTTTCCCTTGGCTTTCTTTGCTCCAGCACTTCATAGTGTACATGGTGCTGGGGTTCAGACCCGTGTCATTGCACATGCCAGGCAAGCGCCGTAATCGCTAAAGCACCGCTCCAACTGTGAAAACGCTCTTTAATACTCCTTTTCTCCTCCCATTGCTCTAAGGAATTCATTGTGCACACAGAAAACAGATAATGAGGTCGGTTAAAGTACATAGCTTTGAGTTAGTAAGAGAGAATGATTAAAGAAAAAGATTCCGGCTCTAATGGGATTTGACACTTGCTGTTGGCAGGAGAGATTTTTTGATAAATGGTCAGGATCCCAACTAATATGCTAAAACGTTAACTAAGATAAGTTATATTAACTCTGTTTCTTAATCTGTGGACCCACTTGATAAGCATGAAAATTTCATGTTCTCCTAAGTGAAGCAAAATTTGTGATTAACACTCGTCAGAGTAGTGAGGCAAAGTTTGTTAGAGGTGTAATCTACACCCACCCCTCTCACTCCTGCATAACTGTTATAGACTTATGTCTGTTCGATGTGTTGAATTAAGCTGTAGGTACGTATTACTATCATTGACTTATTCACAAGATCTAAAAGGAGTACAGATGTTTGTTCAGAAGTGAAGTAATGACATAGATAACTATCAATTAAGAATCATGTTCTCACTGTACTGACACAATATTATGAATACTTGGCTCAGAAAGATCTTGTAACACGGATTCCTTCAGTCATCTCAACAGTAATTTCCCCTAGCAGAAATTGATCCATGTTTCTATTGTTCACTAGTGATATTTTATTTATACAGTTTAGTAGATCATTGATGGGTGCATTATAGGACCATTGTTAATGAATTCGTGTACTGATCATTAAACAGTTGTCTTGCGATAATCTCCAGTCATCAGTGAGAAATGTATAATAAGTACCTGAGTATTGCATTCCCATACACTTGTAGATATGTATTTATCCCGACAAAGTGGTAAACTTACAAAAATCCTGTTGTTCCAGAGGAAATAAACAGTAAATAAGAAATGTAAGGACTTATGAAATGATTTAAAAATGTTCTCTATACTCAACTTGAATAATGATTATAGATAAAATTTATTTGTTAAGAATGATAATTATGATTCTTTATGTAAACTCAGAACTTCAGAGCAATATGAAGGGGATGGTTTCAGCACAATCTTCAGCTCGTATTCCAAAACGACTTGACTGAACTCTTTCTGTTGTACCATGTGCTCTTTAGTTTTCTGCCTGCTCTGGTTGGTTGATTCTGATAGAGAGTGGGACCTGGTTCAGTGAGTTGAGGAAAACCAGTTACATGCAAATGATTTGTTGTCTCATGGAATATTAGATATGTATTTGGATAGGTTCTCTCCAAAGTCTGTATTTCTCAAGGAGTCTCAAACATTTTTGAACAGATCATAGACACATAAATCTGAAATTTACATCATTTCTTTTTTCAGAGTTTTAGAGAAGCAATTTGTTCGTTATAAGAATTGGAACTAAAGTAAACTGAATATAATTTTATTGTATTTTATAAAAGCTGTTCTTTCAGGTTACCATGTTTTTAACTGTCCATATTTCTTTTCAGACAATACATATGTGTCAAGTTCAGAAAACGATGAAGATGTACTAGTTACTACAGAGCCAATTCCAGTAATTTTTCATAGGATAGCAACAGGTAATAGTAACACAATATATATATATTTTACCCTGGATTGATTTTGCTTAATTGCATGTAGCTTTATTTCTTTGTGTCTTTTTGCTGTTGTAGACACCTTTAGCATCTATAAATTGGGTTCTTTTTGAAAACCTTTTGTTTTAAAGGCATTAGTTTGTTTTAAAACATTTTTAAAGATAAATAGACTAATAGTGGTTTAAAATTCTGTACTGTGTCAACATTTGCATTTGTAAAGAAAAATTTCCCTCCATGTTGACGCTGTTAGACAAACCAAAGGGAAAAAACCACACCTAATGGCAGTTAAAGATACTGAGGGCTGGAGCGATGGCTCGGCGGTTACGGCCCTTCCTGGCAAGCACGAGTACGCAGGTTCGAACCGCAGCACCACATACACAACCAAGTGTGGGAGCAGTGAAGGCCACATGAAAAACTAAATGAAAATTGTTTCTGTCTGTCTCTCCCCTCTTTGTCACTACCCTTCAATCTTTAAAAACAAGCTGGGGGCTGAAGCTGTGGCTTGGGTGTTACAGCGCTTGCCCAGCATGCGCAAGTACAGGGATTCAAACACCAGCACCCGCGTGCACAACTAAGTGTCAGGGCAACGAAAGCTACGTGAAAAACTCAATAAAATTTGATTTTCTCTGTCTCTCTCTTACTGTCCTTCTCTCTTAAAAAAAACAAAACATTGTGAAATATATTATGAGAGATTTAGAAATTTGTGTGCTGGTTCTTTAGGTCTGACATATTTACGCACACTGTGAAATCAGAATAGCTTGCATAGTGTTTTTTTTCCAATATGGAAAAATTGCAAAATATTCTTTAGTTCTTTGTAAAGTTGAACATTTGGTGAATAGCATTGTAAAAAATAAAATAATTTTTAAAATTATAAATTTCTTTCAGAATTAAGAAAAACAAATGACATTAACTGTTGTTTATCCATAAGATCCAAATTGCAAAAGGAAAATGGGGAGGTATGTTAATTATATTTTTTCTTTTTTGAAATCGGTGTAAGCATAAGTATGTCGTATATTTACCGAGTATTAGGAGTTAGTATCTCATTGTTACTTAGATTAAAGTCACATGTGGTGAGTGAAAATCAATCTCATGACTTAGGGACTTTGTGTGTGGTAAGGGGGATGATCTAAAATTAATTCTGAGAGTGACATTCCCTTCAAAATAATAGAATATCTGCTTTCAAAATCTAAATAAAATGCAGGCAAGTCATAATTTAAATAAAATGCAGGCCAGACATAATTGATTCCACATTCTTTCATCAAGTAATTTAGTTGATGGATGAACACTTACATTACTTAGAACTCTACATGGCTATACATAAGTTTGATGGGACCATTAAATATTTGTAACCAATGATCTCTCTAATCTATTTGTAACCAATGATCTCTCTAATCCAAATAACAGGATGGTTATAATGTTATTATTTTCCAGTATTTAAGAAAAATTATGTCTTCTCCCCCCTTTTTGAAATTTCACTTGAATCTATGAGTAAATACCAACACATTAAGAAAAATAAGGGCAGAGGGACTGCAGTTCTTTCCTTGAAAGCTGTGCACTGGGTACAGTCTCCCTTTCCTGTTAGTATCGTACTTTTGATTATAATTAATAGAGTATGTTGTTCTTTTACCTCGATGTTTTCTTTTTCTAAAGAACTTGAAGTTTAGGGATGATTATGAAATATTGGATGAATGGATTCTTGCATCCCAAAGAAGTTACTTTTGGTTTCTGACTTGCCTAATAATAAGGCTGGCGATAGGAACACCAGTACGAATTTTCATTGTACTTTTCTCATAACGGATTTGGTTCAGTTAATTAAAAACGTCAAGTTTAAGCATGTTAAATACCTTTTCGAATTCTGAATTCTAAAACAAATAATTGCTATATACTGATAGTTCTCTTTTGATAGTGGTTCATAATTTGATTTTTATGGCACTCAAATTTTTTCATACTCTTGTGTAGTGTTGGTAATGCAAATGAAAACAGTCATGGATAAACAATATAAAGGAAATCATTAATAAAAATTAGTATGAACTTGCCAAATATTTTATCAGAGGAAAGGGGAGCATACAATTGATTATGCACATTTTTTTAATATACATAAACTTGTTCAAGCTTCTAACGTCATTTATTTTTAAAAATAGTAACTTGCTATAAACATTCAGTACATAGAACTTTTAATTTACTTAAAATATTAAATGGCAAATATTAAGATCAGTGAAAAAAACTTTTCCAAAAGTTATATATTACAAAGAGCTTGATGCATCTATAAAACCATCTATTTTTTTGAATTTTGTATTGTGTTGCACCATGAAAGGTTTATACCAAAAAATCCATGTACTATGCAAAAAAGGTGCCTATTCCATAATAGGCATAATACTTCATTTAGAAATGGAGGCAAACTAGTTTGACCATTAAACTTGTCCTTTTACTCTCGGTATTTTAAGGAGTCAAGACAAAATAGTACAGTGGAAGAAGATTCTGAAGGTGACAATGATTCTGAGGAATTTTATTATGGAGGACAGGTAAGTAAACTTGTCTTCCAAACACCAGTCTCAGTGTTCTAATAGCTGTGTTTGTCCCATTAGAAATCTGTGCCTTTGGAGACCTAGGAGGTGATCAGGGGTGTGTATAATTTATCTGCTTCTCATATTTTACATTTGTCAGAAACAAGATTACCTTTGCATTTTCTCTCTGTAATCATTCATTTACTTTAAAGTTGTCTTAATTCATTATAGAAATTTTGCAGATAACATTTTCTTATGCTTTTGATTTTTATTTTGGTTAAGCATATTATATTCAGTATTTTGAAATAGGACACTTAAAATAAAAGCATCTCTTCTTAACCTTTATAAAATTCAGTGGGCTCTGATTATTGAGCATGTTCCTTCTTCATTTGTATTCATTGTTTAAAATTTAAAACTGAATATTTGATTTTAGATACGGGTATGTATGTTCTGTTTCTATAACCCCCTTGATCAAATAAATGTGCTTTTTAACTGGCAGTGTAATACAAGAGTTAAACTGAGGGCCATTAAAGCAGAAATTATTATGTAAAGGAACTCAGGTAACTTTATTCATTCAGAATTAAAAATCAGTAGTTTGTCTTGCATAATCAAGGCACTAGAAATATGGACATAATAAAATGAGGTTTCTTCTCACCAAGAAATAATTTTGTAATAATGGGATCGTTTTCGTAATTAATTGATTCTTTATCCACTATAATACTTGCAAAATAATCCCTGTACCTTTGATTTTTGTTTGCATTACTGCTTCTTACAGAGGGGAAGTAAGTGCTAAATGTTCATCTAGAATATTTTGAGATTAGGTGGCTGGCTCCTGATTTCACTTTTTTTAATATTTCCATTTTCTTTATCTCAAAATCATTGCAAATTTTAGCTTTTTAATATAATGAAATATTCTTGCCATATGTGAACCCAAGGACTTCGGTGAATTATCTGTTTTTTAATGAAGCTGAAAATGCCGATAGCAGATTGTGTTTTGGTTACTTTGATTCTCTCATCCCTCAGTCGCTTTTGAATCGCCCCTTCCCTCAGGTGAACTATGACGGGGAACTGCACAAGCACCCGCAGCTGGAAGCTGATTTGTCAGCAGTGAGAGAGATATATGGGCCACAGGCAGTTTCTCTCAGGTAAGTGCATGGCTTTGGTGAATAAAAATTATTTTGGTTAGCCATTGGGAATCTTTGTTGTTGTTTAAATTTAAAGAATTTTCTGAGTGACTTTATATTTGAAAGCATTTAAGAGATTCTGTTATGTTTTTATTTATACAAAATGACACATTCATGGCCATATTTTTGGACATGTGGTTTAAGATTCCAAGGATGGCTTTAAGAAGCTAGTTATTTAGGAGATTTGAGTTTGAAGAAATAGCAAGTAGTCTTAAGAAATGCCATATAATTACTATCGTAGTTTTGGTCATCTGGGCTCATCCTCTTTTATCATAAATCAATTCTATATACTTGTAAGCAATAAAAGTAAATAATGCAAAGCCACTGGTAATCAAATCACATTGTGATCTGATCCCAAAGAAAGAAAAGACCTAAATTTATACAATGCTTGTTTGAATGGTAATGCATTTTCTTCTTCAGTTACCTAATAATTGGTGATAAATTTCCCAACCACTTTTTATTACATTTAGTCATTCAGAAGCCCCTATTGTCCTTAGTTACCTTCCTTTTTCTCTCTGTAATTTAAGAGAAAGACTTCTCTGCCATCTCAGTAGCTTGCAGGAGTCAGCTCTGTATTCTAGATTTAGTCTTTACTTCTATGGGATTCTAGGCTCCCCTGACTGCCTAGTTGAGTTCCCCTTTATCCGCCCTGCCCACCCAGAGGTACCATGTTCCCTCCCAACTTCAGCCATTTGTAGAGTTCTCCAAGAATACTTCCCTGCAAACAGGGAAACCCTAATCTGAAGGTGAGCTTCTCTCTGAGCCTTCTTTGAATCTTCAATGCAGATTAATAATATTGCCTTCCAGATTCCTCACATATTTATTTGACCTTTGTCTCATTTCTTATGCTTCTCATGCATATTAATGATTAGCTTACTTCTCTCCCTCTGGACTGAATTCTGTGAATGTTGAGGTAATACTGTTTTCTTCCTTATTTTGGTTCATTTTTAAATCATTCTTCTAATACGGTTCTTAACCTACAATGGGGCATACATTTGAGGTGGTTTCTTGACTGTTTTCATTGGTAATGTCTCTGAATAAAGTCAGTTACATTATCTGGTTATAACTTCTTCTGTGGACATATCCTAACTTTAAAGGGCAAATAAATATTTTTATTGGGAACATACAGCACAGCTACAATTTATAATTGCCAAATTTATTTTAACTACAGAAACATCTCATCACCCCCTGCATTCTCAACAAGCTGTGGCTGTACTGATCCTCTGTCTCACTCTTGGAGGTACTGCAGTTGAAGGACAGTGAAGGCAGTATATTTAGTAAAGCAAATCTTTGCAAACTTAAAAGTTTTAGACAACTAGCTGTGAAAATTTCACTGTTATTCTCTCCTGGTTCCAATGTACTGAATTTGGATTTTCAGTATAGGATATAAAATAAATGAATGAAGAAGGCAATAAGGGCTACCCTTAAATAATCCAAAACATTGGATAATTTTTATAGTAAGCAAACTTTGTTTGAAAGCTTAAAACTTTAAACACATTAATTTATCCCCCTAACAAAAACAGAAGGCTGTGAAATGTATTATTATTTTTTTTTTCAGGGCTGAGGTGTATTTAACAATTATAATGCAAAATAGAACTCATTGTATTTTTATCCAAAATACATATTTTTGTTTAAATATCATAACCTTAGTATGTATTGATGGCTTTTATAGTTAAAGGCTTTTCCAAAACATATTTTCACATTTCTAGGCCACAGAATGATTGTGCATGCATGTAAGATACTGTTTCTCTACCAAGTATTTATTAAATACTTACCATTATCTGTATTCTTTTTCATTAATAAAAGTACTGATAATTATTAATTTTTGAAATTTCAGTCAAATGAAATTCCTAAAGTCATAAACTAGTTTTGGCTTTTTCCTTGCATATTTTGCATAGAACATTTTTGGATCCAGTTAAATCTTAATGAATGGAAGTTAAACTTGCCTGCTGTAGATTTTCTCTAGCTTCTGAGGATGACTCCAGAATAAATGCTTTCCCAAAGGTCTTGTGGTATAAAGGTGAATCACAGCAGGAATATTTAATTTACTTAAAATAAATAAACATAAAGTTATGCTTTACCCTCAAATGCTGAGACTTGGACACACGGGGAAAGTGGCAATTGGGCATAAGGTCCTAGAGTCATCTTCCTTGTGGAGTTCTAAGGGTATTGAAAACAGACTGTTCTAATTAGCTGTTCTTTTACTTAATTGAGGCTTATAAGAACTTAATGGAGTCTGAAGAGCAAAAGTACCTCAATGTGCGCAGTAGGCTGTTTGGTGTCATTTTTTTTACGCGGCATCTAATGAGAAAGGCAGCTAACCACATCTAAGTTCTCCGTGAGAGATGGAAATAACTGATTGCCTAGATGAAGCAAAAACTCTTTAAAAGCAAGATAAAAGAAGGTACAGAAGAAGCGATCCAAACTAGATTTATTACTTAGATAGGTAATGATGGCTTCCTAACCTTACTTGGTGACAGTGCTAATTTTTTGGTCTGGGAGGGGAGTTCGATCTCTGTGGAACAGAAACCGTGTGGCCAATCCCAGTGTGTTTCATCTTGAATCATGCAGCAGAATGCACTTATGTGGTTTTCATTGTCAATGTATTTCCACTGTCATATGTTCATAAAATAGTTTTGATCAGATTGGGATTGATGTTTTTAGAAAGGTAAGGAATTGGTGGGCAGAAAATTCCCATTGTATTAGGAATGAAGTGTTTCTGATAGCTTCTTTTTGAAATTTACAATTTCTGTCTCATATAAAATATGCTTTGCTCTATTGTGGCTGATGCCTAATGTAGGCTGAAAGTCCCCAAATTGTGACTGATTTGCATTTTGATCCCTTTTAGTAGATGGACAACTGTAATAAGGCTTTTTTTTGAGTTGACATTGAAGAATATTAGCTTTGGAGGCTCTGGGGTGTTTTGAGGAACTTATGTCTTCTTGAAAAAAAATAAAAAGAAGTATGAATGAAGGGAAAGAAGAGCTATGTAAATCAAGATGGACTCCTTTAATTTTTCTGAATTTCTGAATTTCTGTTTTTAGAGGCAATAAGGAGTGCTTTCAGATCTTCTGTTTCTCCAATTGTGGTCATGTGGTAGGACTGATTGCATTTCCTTGCTCTATTTAATATTAGGTGGGGAGATAAAATTGCCTGTGAACTACGCACAGTGTGCGAGAGTAATTTCCCGTATTTCCAGGTCTCTGTTACCCTGGACCCCTTTACAATTACAGTGAACCATCTGACAACCCCCACTTCCATGTAGTGTGAGATGCAAATCTTGTGTGTGTGTGTGTGTGTGTGTGTGTGTGTGTGTGTGAGAGAGAGAGAGAGAGAGAGAGAGAAGCCTCTTGAATTTTTCTTTTTTTTTTTTTTTAAAAGAGAGGGGGGCAGTTAGAGAAAGAGAATCAGTTTTATTCAGTTTTTCATGTAGCCTTTGTTGCTCCGAAACTTCGTTGTGTACATGGAGATGGGGTTCAAACTTGCATACTCACGCTTGCCAGGCAAGCTCTGTAACCACTGAGCCGCTGCTCCAGCCCAGGCCTGTGAAATTTTTGAGGATGTTTGTTACCACAGCATTACTTAGTCTACATCGAAGTATGTCATTCATCAAAATAAAAGCTTGGATCAGATGTTAGTAATACTTTCCAGCATATTGCGTCTCTACTGTCTGCTTCAGAGTGTCGGGGGAGAAAACCAGTCTGACACAGAAAATCATGAAAGTGATGATTGGAAGGGCACAGGAAAAAAACACTAGAGGGAGCAGATTTTGCAAAAACTTGGGAGCATAATCCCCACTGTCTAGATGGAAGCTTCAGATAATCAGATCCTGGACATTCACCTCTACTTCCAAAACGTGGGCTTTCTTTAAGCAAAACCAAGCATGCTTCCTAAGAGGACTGCAAGTTGTAGCGCTGTTCAGGCAGTACATCTTGTACACCATTGTTTTATCTTTCTTATCTGGATCTGATTTTTAAGTTCTTTTCAGCCCTGTTGTCTTTTACATAAATTTATAGCTACCTTGGATACAGTCTTGCAAATGTCCTAATCTTGCCAGGATCTCTTCCTGACTACTGAGTTTGCATATTTCTTGGCCCATTCACAAACATCTCTCCCACACTGGGCAGAAACACACATCGAGTAGGCACGGAGAGATAGACATGCAAGCTGTTGAGTTTCAGATATCATGGGAAGTGATACGTTTCTTCACAAAATATCTTCTCAAAATATCGCTGCCCAGTTGCTGAAAATAGAAATAGTTAAATAGTGAGAGGCTTATTTTTCAAGAGCTTCTGGTCGAGTTCCGTGTGTGTGTGTGTGTGTGTGTGTGTGTGTGTGTGTGTGTGATTTCCTTGACAGTTCATAAGGAAAAATTAGATGTTCAAAAATATCAGCATGATCACAGCTGATTTTGATCAAGTAGTATTATAAAATGTCACAATAGTACAATAAATAACTTGAAGTATTATAGAGAAAGGAAGACCAACACAGATGGTCTAATATTTGATATATTGTGAGTATGTGTGTGAGTATCTCATTAATGAGAACATTTGTTAAGTAGTTCCATTCAAATAGAATGAATTGCCAAGAATTGGAACAACAGTATCAATAAGTGTACATACTTATTGATAAAAAATATTTCATGTACATTGTACATGTTCTTTTTTATGGCTTTCTGTGTTCATCTTTTCTTCCACATTTTTTATTGGTGCATTATAGTTATATATAATGACGGGATCTGTTGTTACATATTTGTACATGCACACAATATAACGGTATCATTTGGCTCAGCAGTTGGAGCACTTGCCTCTCAAGTGTGAGCACCAGGTTCAAATCCCAGCACCACATACACAATACCGCATACATAACTTTTTCAGGTAAACAAAGTTTGGATGAAAAAAATAAACAAAACAGATCCTCTCTTTCTCTCTTAAATTATATTTTTATATATAATATATGTTTTATATAAGTAAAATTTGGTTTTTTCTCTTTACTGTTATATCTTTGACTTTTCCTGAGGTATTCCACTAGCTGTTGGAGGACACCTTCTTTTTCTTTTTCCTTTCTGTCTTCCCTGAGCTTCTGGGTTTGACTTAATTTGCTTAACATAATAGTTTCCAGTTCCGTCATTTTCTTCATGCACATGTTCTTACATAATCTAGGTCACATGTAAATATCCCAGATCAAATGGGCATATTCTAAGATGGAATAGCTCACCTGGAATTCGAAGTCTCTAATTAGCTATCAGGAAAGGACATTTATGCAGTAGTTTCTTTCAGACCCTCTGTTCTGGATTGAAATAATTATTTCATATCATTTCTGTGTTGTTTTCCTCATTTGAAAACAAAACAAAATAAATAGTGGAGGTTAATTTGTTTTGATCCTTCCATGGTGAATAAATATAGGCAGTACAGGATCTTATTTTGAGGTAATATAAACCTGATACTGCATTCGGGACACAGCCCAAGTTGCCTTGATTCTGCATTTGCTATTCATGAGATCCTGGGCTACTGAAAGGTATTCTGTTATCGAAATGAGCCTGATGACTGGGCCTCTGTGTTTGGACAAACCATAATCACAATTTGTAATCTCACTGAGGGAAAAGTGAACTTATTGGCATTATGCAAAATGGGTATTACAAATGAAATGGGTTTGCATATATGCAGCATATGTGGCATAAAATTTTAAAAACGCCTATTGACAAATCTACACCTGCAGAGTCTAGCCAATTGCAAGTCTTTAGGACGTCTATATTAAAGTGTGTATTCATCTCCTGCTTTGGTGAAGAAGAGCACTTGTAACTTTATCTCCCCCCTCCTGTACTTTTTTTGAGGGGGTGTCTAGGGGATTGAACCTCTTCCTTCCCAGTTTTTATTTTGAGATAGGGTCTTTCTAAATTGCAGATGCTGGCCATGATCTTGAAAAAAAAGATAGTTTCAGAAACTGGAACAAAACAACTTTAAAACAAAAATGGAAAAATTGAAATCATAACAGAATGCTGTAAAATACAGTTGAAATTTTTAAAAGCAGGTGTGTCACATTCTGATCATACCAATATGGTAAAGTCTGTTGACATGAAAACTATAGGGAAAATTTGTTGTGGATAAAACTCTTAATGATTTCTGTTATCTCTGATTCTTTCCTTTTTGCTTCTAAGTGTAACCAAAGTCTTGGCAATGTAAATAAATTCAAATAAAAGTTACTTGTCTGATGGAATTGGTAATGAAAGAAGGGCAATGTGATGAGGAAGGCGTGGGACATGGTCACTGTGGCAGCGTGACTGGCTAGTGTAATGTCCAGTGTCGTCATTCTTTAGAAAAGTGATTATGCACTAGAAATCAAGAATCCCAGCCGTGCATAGTGTCACACACCTGTAATCCCAGCCACTTGGGAGGCAGAAGGAGGAGAATTGCAAGTTCAAAGCCAGCCTCAGCTACTTACCGAGGTCCTGTCTCAAAATAAAAAAATAAAATGTGCTGTGGATGTGACTCAGTGGTTAATAACCCGAGTTAAAAAAAAAAAAAAAAAGAATCCCAAATAAGTAGTACGTGACTTTTTTTTATCAACTTCCTTAGCAATGCATAATTTATTTTGGGAACATCCTACATGATGCATTTTAACTATTATTCCCTTATCCTTGGATGTTCAGTTGAATTGTTCCAAGTTTTGCTGTTAACAAGGCTGTTCCAGGTAAAGTTTGCATGTTTGGTCCTGTTTTCTTAGGAGTGACTCCTGTAGGTGGAATAATTGTGGTCCAGGCCTCTTCATCCCAATGAAACTTTTCTGGAACATTGTCATTTCTTCTCATCTTGGCATTTTTTATATGCCTAACCATGGAACTTGATCTTTTATATTTATGAATCATTCGGTGGTGGTCAGGGTTATTCAGTTACCACCTCTGAATGCTGAGGTCTGTTTCAGTTAGTCCATGATCTACAAACAGGTTTTGGTTTTTTTAAAAGGCTGCAGAGATACAAAAGTGAAGGGGAAGGGTTAGGGATTTAGCTCAGTGGCAGAGCACTTGCCTAGCATGTGCAAGGCCCCGAGTTCGGTCCTCAGCCCTGAAAAAAAAAAAGTGAAGAGGAATATGTGATGGAGACAGTGTATACCTTGAAAAGCCAAAAATACTTAATCTCTTGTGGTTCATTCCCTGTTTTTGTTATACCATTAAATCATTAAAAATTTCTACTCTGACCTGTGTAAAAATGCCAGTTATATATTTCATTACTTGCCTTTATACTGCACAGAAATTTGAGTATTTGCAGTGTACCATGAACTGCACACAGTTTTGAGGTTGGATACGGGTGGATTTGCTGCTTGATTTCCCCGCTGACTTATTTTCCATTTTGCAGCTTTGTTTTTCTCTTCCTTGGCTTCAGTTTTGTTATTATGCAAAATGAATATGTCCTCCACTTCATAAGGCAGTGATGAGGACCTTCTGAGATCATCTGTCAATGTTTAACATGGTTTCTCATTCAAAGGGGTAGCTTCTTGGATATTGAATCAGTTTAACACTTGCATAAATACCTGGAATACATATGTTCAAGTCCCGGCTCTATTATGGAGCAGTGACAATTAAGTGACGCTATTAATCTGGCCCTTAGTTTATATATTTAAGGTGGAAATAGTAGTGGCACCAGTAATGTTTAGTGACTGTTAAATGATCACACATATCTGATATCCTTAGAATAATTTCTGATAAATAAGTACTGAATAAATATTGGTCATTAATTTTTTCAGTGATTTCTATAGGCTTATGCATCACTACCTATAGTATTTGTAACTTCAAAAATTTATAAGAGTAGCAAGAACATAGATGTGTGTGTAGAATCTTAAAAGTATTGTTTTCCTTTTCTTCCATTAACTTAGAAAAATACACTACTTTGTGACGCCACCTGAACAGTATAGAAGTTGGCCTTCATAATGCCTTTGCATGGAACATACTGTAGTTACTGGTTTCAATTCTGATGTGTCAGACTCCAGGAGCTGCCTCTCCAGACTCAGTGACGTTTGAAAAGCAGAGGACCTGGATAAATTTTTGAACCACCAGTGTTCAGCAAGGAAGGAAAATTCGTGGACACTTTGTTGCGTGCATTTCCCCCTTCCTTTTTTCCTTATGTCAGAAAATTCTTTCTTGCCTTAGAAGCAGCTCTTAATTTCCAGAGTGTAGTGACAGCAAACAGTAACATGGGAAGATTGACTAATTTGCCACTGGAACCTGGGAGTGTTTTAAACTACGAAGCAAGCCACTCTTGAATTTATGCATGTGTATGCATGTTCACAAAGATGGAAAGATGCCCTTGTGGTGTAAATAGGTCACAGAACATGATAGCTCAGCTGGATTGAGTTAGTTAACTCATGTCCATGGTCAGTTCTGATTTATCAGTGGAAGTCAGGAATTAGAATTAGTGTTTGTTTGAATTTTTAATTAAAATAACTTAGCACACACAGTCTGTTAAGGGAGTAAAAAAATTAATGTTAATCTTTGCTTTCAGGGAATATGGAGCCATTGATGATGTAGATATTGATCTCCACATTGATGTCAGCTTTCTCGATGTAAGTATCAATTTCTATAGTATGTCTGCTATTTATTTTTATTCTAGGGAGAATCTGAATTTTTATTGTTTCATTATATAATTAATTACATAATGACTTTGCTGTGATTTATGAAGAAATGCCATGACCGACCAAAGAAGCAGATATTATTTATTTTGCATTTTTTTATATTTTCTGAAATTCATGGGCTTTTATTGTAGGTTTCCTATTTATTTATTTATTTATTTATTTATTTATCCTGAGAGATAGGGACAGTGAGAGAGAGAGAGGAAAAAAAAAAGAGAGAAAATCAATTTTATTTACTTGTTTTATGTGGCTTTCATCGCTCTAACGCTTCGTTGTGTACGTGGTGCTTGGGTTCGAACCCAGGCCCTTAGCGCATTCCAGGCAAGTGCTATTACCCCTGAGCCACCCCTCCAGCTCCATAGGTTTCTTTATATAAATTTTTACTTTTGTTTTTCATATATCAAAGCAAAAATTGTGAGTATATTTCACCTTTTCCCATGAATGGGTTTTTAGTTAAGTTTGTAGGTATTCATGATTTATTCATTATTAAAATACAAGCGTTTAAGGTCTTTTTTGTTTTGTTTCATTTTGAACTCTAATAAAAGATGACTGACTCACCCTTTAAATATATTTTTGCAGCATTTATGATTGTGCAATAACTCAATTCCTTTATAATATGTATTTGAAATATATATATTTTTGCAGGAGGAGATTGCTGTGGCTTGGGAAGTTATTCGAACAGAACCTATAATTGTCCGTCTGCACTGTTCACTTACCCAGTATTTAAATGGCCCAGGTTAGTTTTATTTCTCTATTACTTTGCATATTAATTAGTTGCATGCTGTTTTAAGCGAAGTGAATATTCATTTGGTGATTCTGAACATACTGTTAAATATCTTGATAGTGACATTTATGTAAGCTAATATCTTAAGGTTGTTAATTGCCAGTTATAGCTTAAGGAAACAGAATTTTTAAAAAAATTGACATGTTATCATGAAACAAACACAACAAAACTGAAAAAAGTACTTTTTTACTTTTTTGGGGGGTTACTGGGTATTGAACCCAGAGTGCTTAACCATTGAACCTTATCCCCAGTCCTTTTTATTTTGAGCCAGGGTCTTCACTAAGTTTCTGAGGTTGACTTTGAATTTGTGATCCTCCTGCCTCAGCTTCCAAAGTCGCTGGGATTACAAGCACATACCACCATGGATTACAAGCACATACCACCATGCCCAGCTTAAAAAATGGGTGCAGTAGAAATAGAACAATTATATTGTGGATTAAATTTAGATTTAATTGCTTCTCTTTCTGATTTGAGATTTTATTTTAATCACTATTCCTCCTTTGATTACCATTAAATTTAGACTATCTAAAGATAATGTATTGTTTTTTGAAAATGGAATCTTAATAATACTTAATAATCCTTAATGGATGATGTCACTATACTTCCGTGGATAACTGTTTCCAACGAAGGACCCTAGTGCTCTGGGAAAAGTGTCTGAGAGTCTACTAATGCATCTGTGTGTACAGGTACACAAGTGTACACACACCACACAAAATTGTATCCATTGATAGTGGTCCAGTTGTCTACTATTGCATAACAAACCACTCCAAAACTTAATGACTTATATAAATATTATTTCTGGCTGTTCCTTGGGCTCACCTGGGCAGGTCTTGGCTGGAGTCTCCCATGAGTGTATAGCCAGATGATGAGTGGGGTGGTGGCAATTTAGAGCCACTTCACTAAGTTTTCGGCAGAAGATGGTGGATGTCAAAATGACTAGCTTTTGGTGCAACTGTCCTCTTGGCTCTGAGGTGGCATTACTGACTTGAGTGCCTGCCTTACACATGGCTGCTTCGCATGGTGTTGGCTTGGTTACTGAAGCTCAAAAGCAAGTGTTTCAAGAGACAGGACGAGGACGCTGCTGGGAAAAGGCCATCGTATTCTATTGATTGAAGCTGTCAGAGAGCTCATCAAAAATCAAGGGAGGTGGACCTTGCTCCTCTTGATGCTGTGGCTGTCTTTGATCTGCCATGCATCTGCTAATCTGGTACCTCCTCATCTTTTTGTTTCAGGCCTATCAAGGAACACATCTCTATTGGGTTTTTTTTTTGTTTGTTTGTTTGTTTGTTTGTTTTTTGTTTTTTTTTTGTTTTTTTTGTTTTTTTTGTTCTTGTACTTAGTACTGGGGACTGAATCTAGGGGTACTCAAGTATTGAGCTACACCCCCCTGCCCTTTTTATTTTTTATTTTGAGTCAGGGCCTGACTAAGTTATTCAGGGCCTCGCTAAGTTGCTAAATAAGCATGGCCCCACAAGTGAGACCCTCCCCTCAGCCTCCTGCGTTGCTGGGATTACAGGAATGCACCATCATGGTTGTCCTCCTCTTAGTTTTCACAAAGGAGTCGTACTTGTTCTTTCAGATTTATGAATGACAGGAAAAGCTTTCGTTTTGAAAATCAGTTACTGATTTTCTGTTTTTGTATGATACGTTTATCTAAATTAAGTAATCCAGTACGAATTGACATATTCTTTAACTGATGTGGTTTCATGCTAGATGGTGAAAAATAGATGTTTATTCCATTATTTCAAACATATAAATATGTAATACTGAAGAAATGATTACTCATCATGTGTCCATACTGAGAAAACTATAAATACGTGGTGTTGCTGTTCTCTGCGCGTGTTGTTCATTGTTATTAATAGCCATGTATCTTCATCTTATGTGATGAGACTGTCCTCAGGTTGTTAAAAAAATCTATGAATGAGTTGCAGCATCCACACAATATTCCAGCCTGCAGGTGATTTAGGTTGATGTGCTACACAAATGCTGCCACGTGGCTACTTTTTTCCCCTTCTTTAGTGACGTGTCCATTTGATTTTACTCAA
Source organism: Aplodontia rufa (assembly GCA_004027875.1). Taxonomy (NCBI): domain Eukaryota; kingdom Metazoa; phylum Chordata; class Mammalia; order Rodentia; family Aplodontiidae; genus Aplodontia; species Aplodontia rufa. The sequence goes on along the minus strand of PVKS010001372.1, from coordinate 74,100 downwards.
CTTTTTATATGTATCGAAAGAGTTAGAAATGAAATTGAGTCAACCTCTATGCTTGCAAATCCCATTTGTCTGTGATGAAAATGGAGCTTTTATGTAATTTTACCACTTAATTTCTTTATATAATCTTGAATTTTAGATTTTTTCTTCACAATATCACTCTAAGATTTTTAAAAGATTTTTGCATAGTTTTATAAGAATTAATCATTTAGGTTTATAGTTAGTTGTTTGGATTGTTCACTACTGTTTCTTTATTATCATAACATATCCATTTTGTCTTTTTACATCTCCTGGTTGATTCACATAGTTATCAGTTTGAAAACCAAGGAAATCTGGAGGGTATGCTTCTCTTTTTTCGTATCTGGCTATTTTAATCTGGGAATGAGACAAATTTGTTAGGTCATAATACTTTCCCCCAAAAATGGCAAAAATGCTTTGGAAACTTCTGCCAGTTGCTGTCTGAAGTGTTCAGTTATAATGAATCTATTTTGGTTTGTTCATGTTTTGGTGTGTATTTAGAGTGTTTTCTTCTTGATATTATCTTTTATGTATTTATTTTTGTCTGGCATACGTATGTCTTAATTTTCAAAAAAGTTTTTTTTTTTAAGCGAGAGAGTGTGAAAGAGAGAGGAAAAGAGGAAACCATTTTAATTTACTTTTTCATCTGGCCTTTGTTTCTCTAACACTTAGTTGTGTACGTGGTGCTGGGGTTCGATCCCAGGTCTTAGCACATGCCAGGCAAGCGCTCCAACTGCTGAGCCACCAGTCCAGCCCTCAGAAGTTTTAAGTGATTATTTATTGTTTCTTCTTTACTTGTATTTTTGACTTCCATGTTTATTGTTTCTCATTCCTTCATCTGAATATTTTATAAGTTTTTTCTAATCCCGTTTTTACTCCCCCAGGTGATTTTTTTTTTTTAATGATTCAGTCTTGAATTTAATGTTGCTTTTGTAGTTTTAATTTGGTCACTTTTTTTTTGTTTTACTGATGTCACATTCCCTCTTTATTAATTGCTTTCATTTTGTTATTCAATATTGTTTTGAATTTATGAAGATTTAAATATTTTGAATCTTGTGCAGATAAATCATTGTAATGGTATTCATCATATTATTCCTATGGATGGTGTTTTGTATTCCTCATCATTATAATTAAGCAGGAGTTGAGATGCCTTTCTTTCAGAAATTAGTGTGTTCTGTGTATAGTTTTTTTTTTTTTCCCATTAAGAAGAGGAATGAGAAAGAATTCTGCTCTTAGTCTACATTAGATTCAGTGCTCCCAGCTCTGACAGCCAGTGGTTTTGGAGAAGGACCTCTGGTGCCCTGATTGCCTGAGACCCCTTTTGCAGCCCTGTGGTCCTGTCCTCCAGCCCTGCACACCTTGCTGCTGATGCTTTGCAGCTTCATGAGATTGTCCTTAGTCACTCGAGCTATTTTTTTGCTTGGAAGTATAGGTGAGTGTTTGGGAGTACAGTAGCCTACCCACTTGGACTGATTGCTGGATAAATTTTGATATGAAATTTATGTTTCAGTGCATTTGAAGCTGGGCCTTTATCTGAATTTGTACTCTTGCTGGGCTTTCCCCCCTTTCCTATCCTTCTCTCTCTCCTCACATCCCCTTGCTGGTTTCTTCTGAGAGCCATTTTAAAATGGCCAAGCAGTTGTCAGGAAAGGCCAGGAAGGAAGCCCTGCCAGGCCAGCTCTTTGCTCCCCGTTCTGCCATTCCTGGGGTGATTTCCTGCAGGGGGGTATTGTGCTTCATGTGTCATTTGCCCTCTTAGTTTGACATGTGTTAGTGGTGCTTGGCCAGTAGCTTCCTCTTCAGTATAGTTGGGAGCTTAGGACTTGCCATTTGGGCCCCCCCAAAATTAGTTCCATCTGCTCTCTTTGCAGTAAAATTTGCTGGATAGGATGGAATTATTCCACCTTTCTGGTCTTTTTGCTGGTTTACTTCTCATTTTGTAACGCACTGGTTAAATTGTGGCCTGTTTAATTGTAATTACTTACATTGATATCTTATTAGTAAATTCCCAAAAATGTTATTTTTGCACTTTTTGGTAATTTAAGGGAAAAGGCATGATTTAAAATGGGCAGAAATGTGTAATACAAAAGTAGAATTACACATGATATTGATAAGGAACATATAATTTATTATTGCAGAAGAAATAATTAGGTCTTATCCTAGTTTCTAATTTTGAGCATCACAAGCAAATGAAAATGAGTGTTTTGCAATGTGTCTTTGAAGGTATCACTGTTTATAGGAAAATAAACGTGCAGAAAAATACGTGACTAATCTAAGATTTAGACTAACCTTAACAGTTCTTTGAAAAGCATTTATTCCTGCATTTTGGAAATGTGTGTTTGAATGGCAGTGATTTGAAGTACATGGTTAGGGCTAATCTGACAATATAAGTGAATGAAGAAAAATGGGGAGAACTGAAGAAATGCACATCTTTATCTATTTACAAATCAATGATAATTTTTATTTACATTTATGGGGAAATATACTTAAAGACATGAATTCATTTGTTATGATTGTTATGATACTATATATATTCATTTCAAAATTGCTGGTGTATCAGTTCAGTTGTGATTTAAAGGTATAGCATGCTTTTAGTTGAAAATGATAACTAATATTATTTTTAAATACTTTTCTGTGCAAAAATCCCATTATTCATAGCTCTCTGTCTATGCTAATGTTATCATAATGTTAAAATCTACATATCTTGAGCAGCTCTTACTTCCTTCTTGAAGTTATGTGAGGGATATGGAAGAACTTGGTAATTTTTTCCTTTTTATGAAATGTGAAAATATATTTCCAGTGTATTGTGTCAATTTCTCCTCTCCCTGCCACCCGTAGTGAGCCCTATAGGGAATTTGATAGTATTTAAGGTAAAAAAGTTGTAATACTCCTTTTCCTACCAGAAACATTTGTTTTAGTTTCTTGTTTTACATATTAGAACAATTCTGTGTATATGGAGAAGGGTGAGTCAGGGAACTCTTTTTTTTTTTTAAAAGACAGATAATCAGTGTTATTTAGTTTGTCATGTGGCTTTCATTGCTTGGACACTTGTCGTGGTCGTGTATGTGGTACTGGGGTTCGAACTTGTGTCATTGCGCATGGCATGCAAGCACCGTAACCACTGGGCCACCTCTCCAGACACATGGGAACTCATTTTCAATGAGTTTATTCCTGAGTGCTTCTTTTCTTAATCAAACTTTTGTAGTACAAAGTATTTTCCTTTTAGTTATTAATGGCTTGAAGGAAAATAATAAATTTTAAAAGCATGGGTAAAATTGGTTATCTGTTTAAATTTACAGAAAAATTGTAAAGTGACAGTTCTTATACATTCTGCGTGTTTCTGTGATGCATTAATCTTTACAATTAATTATAGTTAATTTCATTACTTCTAACAGTAATATGTTTTATCACTTGACATTCATCCTATTTTTCTTTTTTTAACGGAAGAGAGGCAGAGAGAGAATCAGTTTTGTTTAGTTTTTCATGTGGCTTTTGTTGCTCTGACATTTTGCTGTGTACGTAGTGCTGGAATTTGAACTCGTGTCCTGGCGCATGTCAGGCAGGCGCTGTAACCCCTGAGTCACCGCCCTAGCTTCTTTATAGTATTTTTGAAAGGAGCATTTTATTGACTTTTTCTGTATATCCTAGGATTTTGGGTCATTTAATTGCAGTTTATAGCTATTGAGTCTATGTATGCACTACATGTTGTCTTAGAAAATTTATTTTTTTGATAATATGTAGATGCTTATTTTTCGTCATGCATATTATGATTAAATTTTGATATTTGTATTATTCGTTTGTAGGAACAATTAATGTATTCTGGATATATATGTGTGTGTGTTATTATCCCTTTTCTTTTTTGTTTATCTGTTGACTCTGGTGAAGGTTTTAGTTCTTGTGTTATTTTGGATTTTTCTACCTTTTCAAGGTCCTTATCATTTTTTCTGCTCAGTCACTTTTTCTTTCTCTCTGAAAAGATTGCCTTCTAAAATCTTTCTAGAGAGAGCACGTTGTGTTCTCTTCTCTTAAAAAGTAAGTCTCACTAAATTTTCCATTAGATTACATTTTGGAGGGTTCACTTTTACATTTTAACAACCCTGGGATTGGGACAGGTGGATTGGAGTGATGTCTACTGTGGTAATCATTCTTTGTGTAAGGGTTTGACTACTCTTAAATTAAGGTGCATGCCAAGATTTTATAAGTATGTCATTTTATAAGATTTTATAAGTATGTATATACTGTCATCACGTATATAAAAGAAAATATTCTTCGTAGATATAAGAATTATGTCACTTTACTTGGGTATATTAGCATACATATATACCAGAAAGAGAGGCAAGGGACCAGGGAACGGGTAGTATTGGGAGGTTGTTGGCCAAATTATGTATGCATGTGTAATTACGTGACAACAAATCCCATCATTATGTGCAATTAAATTATGTGTAATGCCCAATTAAAAAAAATAAAGAAACAGACTGACTGCTTGGTGGCCTGTCACCACACTTCTTTGCCCAACACCGTCCTTGGCTCCCTGAGTACTGGCCAACACAGGGAGCGAGGTGGTTTGGGGGTATCATTTGGTTTATGATGTGAAGCTTGTGTGGTCTGAAAATGTCCAATCAGCAAGTCCGCCTAGGCCCTGATTATCTGCTGTTCCAACCCTCAGATTGACAGTTCTGTAGCGCCTCCGTAACTAACGCCTTCCTTTCGTTTCTGCACTGATGTCCATTCCTTTTTACCAGAAAAGGCACCATTGCAGTAATTCCCACTTTGCTTGACGTATTAGTCCCACCAGTAACAATTTTCTTTCATCTTTAAAACAGAACCCCGTGTCCTCAGATCCCTCTTCAGTGCCCTAAAGCTGTGCTTCCCTTGGCGTTCATGTTCCATCATTAGTGTAGTCTCCCTTAGCTTACTTCATTTCCTTATTTTTTTTCTTTCCTCAAATCCATTCAGGTGAGGTTATGGTCACACCATTTCACAAATGCTGCATATCCAGTGCCTTCGGTATTGAGAAATGGCCCCATGACCAGTTTCAAATTCTCACTATAATTGACTGAGCAGCATTTGTTAGCTGTTGTTACCTCCTCCTTGAAAAAGTTCTGTGGTTTTGTGTTTCTCTAGAGCAGCAGCATGCTGGAGTGTCCCATTCTCTTGGACATTTCTCTGTAGCATTTTTTTTTTAAATTTTTTATTTTGAGCAACCTTACAAGATTTTAACAAAATAATATAAAATGTGTATAAAATATGCATATATTCTGGATATATTCTCTGTAGCATTTTTGCTGGGCATGTTCATGTTCATGGGTGCGGAGCCTGCTCCTCGGACTTCTCTCCTTCATTTAAATTTTACTGATTTTGTATTCATTCTCCTCTAGCATCATGTCTTTAAATACCTACATACGCTGGCTTTTTTGAGTTTGTATCATTCCTCTCAACTGAGTGCCTAAATTCTGTCTTTCACTATCCAGTTTCCCACTTTTCCACTTGAGTGTCTAAGAATATCTTAAACCTAAAAATTTTTAAAATCAAATAACCTAAATTTTCACCTCTTCAAATCTGTTCCACCTGCAATCTTTCATGTGCTAGGAATTAGTAAATTTAATACTTTTGAATATATTTCTTTGTGCTCAGAATTCTTAACTTTGCCCATGACTTCTGTTTCTCACATCTAAAATCTAGCCCAGTGAAAATCCATCAATTCTCCTCAAAATTAAGATTCCAAAATGTTCATTCTCTCCACTGACCCACGCCACTGTAGTTCTCGTCTCTGCAGTAGTTTTCTGAGTGGTTTTTCTACTTCACCTTTGCCCTCTGACATACAGATCCCTCAGGACCCAATCCATGTTCCTTCTCAGCCAGTCTCCTAATATGACCCTTGTCCCCTCTCTACACGAGTCTCCCCCTGCGTCTATTTGCTTATGAATTTTTTTTGTCTGTCCCCTCCTGTTACTGCATTTCAGCCTTCACATGTGTGCATGGGCGAGTGCACACCTTTATTCTTTCATGTATAGTGACTGCCTGGATTATAAATCCTACTTAGCACAGTGAATAACAATTGTTGTAAAACTTTTTTAGTGAAGTTGCTTATTTCAAGAAATAATTATGTATTTAATGATATATACATACCTGGTAAGGACATGAGAGGGGGTATATAGTGAAAAAGAAGTGTCCTATGCCTTGTCCTCATCTCCTTGTTTTATTCTAAAAGTAAATTGAATATATATGCAAATTATGTATCTCTTCCACTTAAAAATGATATACTAACTGTTGTATGTTAAGCTATTGTTTAGAGATTGTTCTGCATCATTGTACATGATACATATCAACATGTTTTTATACTAATGGTCAAAATGATCTCATGTATGTATTATGTATACAAACATACACATATACAAAATGTAAATGGCACTGTACCCTATTTAAACTTCGTGTATGTACATCCGTATGCCATGACTTTGTTCTTTTTCCTGGCTGATGATGATTATTATTTTTTTCCTTTCCAGTGCCCACTGTTGATGTGTTTCAGATTTCCACAAAAGAGCGATTTGGATTGGGACACCAGCTAAAAAAGTAAGTCTGTGAAAGAACAGAAAAATGAATTCCTAATTCAAGAGAACTGAATTCCCATGTTGGGGCCCCCCCCCCCCAATTTTTATTCACTAAGATCTTTTTGAAATGAGCGCCTCAGGGAGGAAATCATCCTGATGATAAGTGCTGGGTCCACAGTTTTGTTAGCAGAGCTCTCTTTCGGCCTGGTCCTTCTCTTTGCTGGTCCAGATCCGCTTTGTTCCTTCCCGCATCCTACAGTGTACCAGGAAGGCTGGCCTGTGTGGACACCATAGAGGGAGCCAGGAGAGTGACGCGGGAGTGGTTGCTGCCCTGGTGTCTTCCCCAGGCGGTCTCCTTGAGCTCACCAGTCCTTCAGTACAGTCCTGTTGGGCTGCGGGACACACCCTTGGCATGACCCTCCTTTAGCAAGTTCTCTTGGCAGTTTCCACTGCCATGTTCTGGGGCCTGGAGTGGTAACAGATTTAACAGCCTCTGGCCGAGGGATACGGTACTATTCCATTTCCTGCGCCTGTACCTGCGAAACATTCCCTTTGTAAGTATTACCATTTGGACTTTGACAGTGTGGAGTTAGTTTACGGTACATGGTTTTTTTTTTTTTTTGTTTTTTTTTTTAATGAGAAACTGAGAGAACAGAGAATCAGTTCCATTCTGTTTTCAACTTGTTTTTGCCACTTAGTTGTGTCTGTGATGCTGGGGTTTGAAACTGGGTCTTTGTGCATGCCAGGCAAGTGCTCTGTCGAGGAATGACCTCACCAGCCTGTGTTTTATCTTTTTTTTTTTTTTTTAGAAATTTATTTGTTGAACAATCAGACATGCTTCCAACGAAACAATATATTTATATTTTGAAAATTTGATTTACCCCCTAGAGCCCCCCAATTACCCATCCTTGTCCCTCTCCCCATCCCCTCCTTCCTAACACAGCTCTTCGAATGCCTTAGGTTGTATGTCACTACACCTTTCCTTGAGAGTGGACCGCTTTTGCAATGGCCAGGGTCTAGCTCCAGCCTCCACAGATGGGTGAAGGCATTCGACCCTTGGTTCTGTGGGTTATGCTGACTTCACTCAGCATGATTTCTTCCACAGCCATCCATTTACCTTCAAAGGCTGTGGTTTATCTTTTATAGATGAATTTGGTTCTTTAAAAAATATAGTGTGCATGGGGTTAATTTAAATAAACATTCTTTAATATGTCATTATTAGCACACATGCCCTTCCATTTATGTAGTCCCTTGAATTTTGTTTAAACAATCTAGTCTAACATGTAACATGTTTCATTAATATTCTCTACCAAATAATTGTTTTTTAAGTTGCTTTTTTAAAAACAGATTAGTTTTAGTAATGTTGAAAAATTTTTAATGTGAACTAGAATTTCCTTTATGATTCTTGACATATTTTAGTCTGACGTATGTTTAAGTTTTACCTGGGGTTAGTTGTGATCTTTAGGGTCCCTTCTTGTCTAAAATTATGTAATCTGACAAATCTTATTTCGTCCTCATAATAATTGATAAGAGAAAGCTCTGTTTTCCCAGAAACATACAAGAAGGAATGCAGTTTTAGGACCTTAGCTATTCGTCGTTGTTTACTTTGTTTTCTATGAATGAGAGACCCTCATTAGACATTTTCTGTGATCCTGTATTCTGTTGTGTTTTTGGCAGCAGGACAGGGTCTTAATAAAATGGACAAGTGCTAACAGGACACTTGTTATATGCCATCCGCTGTTCCAAAGCTTTACGTGTATTAAATCACTGGTCTTTACTGAAGTCCAGAGAGGTTAAGCAATTTGTTCAAGATCAGAAGTGAGAAGAGAGGTGAAGCCAGAATTTCACTCTCCTTAATTCTCTAACCAATGCACTATTCTGCCTTTCGTATAATCCTAGATAAATCTTTTTGCCTACTATGAAATGAGGAATATATGTTTGGCCTTGGTTATATAGTGCAAGAATGTGATGTCAGTGAAAGAGTGTAAATGAAAAAATGCTTACATATTTTTCATTGCTGTTCTGATAAAGAAGCAGCCATCAGTCAAGTAGGTTGTGTATCATTAAAGGCAGAACATATCAGGAAATAATCAATTTTGTCTGAGTTTAGCTTGAGTCTGCATTGATCACAGTTAATTTGTATTTATGAGGGGAAATGTTGCAAAACATATTTGTCTTTGAATATGTACAACATAAAATCAGGTAAAAATTCTTCATATGTAATGCCCCATACTAATAAAACCAAATTCATTTTTCAGCTTAAGTGCAAACTTTCAGAATTTAAATTCATACCATTAACTCCATTTGATGGGTGCTGCTTTGCTGAGACCCGCGTCTTCCATTTCTGTGTAGTGCTGACTGCTCTTGCGCACAGTTCTTTTGAAGTCAGCATGAAGAAAACCCTGATTTTGCTCAATATACTCACTTTTCTCTGTTTAAATGACCCTGGAACCTGTGTTCCCCAAGCTGGCCCTGACATCTGCTCATCACCTGATGCTGATGTGTGGTTTACTTTGAAATCTTTTCTCTTTTATCATCAGCCGGTGGCGACTGTAGAAATTCTACTTGGTGGCAGCGTGATAGTAAACCCAGACTCAAGTGTGAATACTTGAATCTTCTAGTGGCTTTTGTCACAAGAAGGTGCTTCTAGATATACTTCCCTGAACCACTGACGTTAAATGTCTTCTGAAAAGCAGTTAATTTCTGTTGCATCCCAGACAAATTAGGAATCTGAATGCACAGGCTTTAGAATTCTGACTTTAGGTCTCAGTCACCCTGCAGAGTGCTAATGTAACGTGAAAGTGGAAAATTTCAGCCATTTTAACCCATTTTTTGTTGCAGTTGGTTTATCCAGATTAGGGAAGCACTTCCCGGCATGAATGATGCACAGGAAGAGGAATTATTTTATAAAAGGAAAAGAATCCAGATTTGCTTGGTACAAAGGGTATTGTTAGTGGAGAGTTCTTGTTAATTATAGGGAGAAATGACTAGCCTAATTCCATTTGGGTGAAAAAAAAAGTGTAAAATAAACAAGTTTTCCCCCTTTTCCTGTACTCTAAAGGCAAATTTACTGCCAATTTGGAATTTATTACAGTTTTATTCTTATTTATACTGCTTAAAGGGCCCTTAATAATTCTATATATGTTTTCATTTCCATGAACAAAACTGAATTAGAGAATCAAATAAAAAGAAATTGCCATTGCTTAATTCTGATTTTTTTTTTTTTTGCCACTTCAGTTAAAATTGCTGATTCTGAAGGTTGCTCTCTGTCTCTTTATTCTTCTATCAAATCATCAGTTTTTTGGATAGTAAATCATAGCAATATTATTTTTAATTATTTTTATGATTATTAATTTTTGTCACTTATTATGATATAACTAGTCATTGTGTAGCCTGCACTATAATGATTTCCTATGTATGGAAAAATATCACATATTTCTAAACTAGCAGCTTGCTGATTACTGTATGCTTACTTTTCCTTTGTGAAGCGTCTTCTCATCCTAATAAAAGTAGAATATTAGTTTAAATGACCACAGAACAGTGATCACAGAATTACCTTTGAATTTACAGAATCATGCAGACATTTGTTACACAGCAGTGGAAACAAAGCAAAGAAAAGTCCAGTTGCCTGCACAGTAAAAAGCTGTCAGAGAAGAAAGTGAAGTCTCCCCTGCATTTGTTTTCTACCTTGCGCAGGTGGGTGCCTGGTGCCTTCGTCCTTGCCTTCTCAATGGCCACCTTGTGAGAGTGTGCATTTACTCAGTCTAAATCATTCTTTCTATGGTCTTGGCTTTTGCTTATTTTCTTTTGTTTATTGTTCAAGCAAATGTGTTAGTTTTGTGTATTCTATAAAATGCATAGATGTTCATGTGTATGTTAAGAGTTATATTTCGTGGTGTTAAAGTTACTTATATTCTTTGTTCTTTAATGACATAGCTCCCTACCAAAATTTTCCATATTAGCCTCTGGAATACGTAGGAAGGAGCAAAACAGAAGAATCTTCTTTGGCTTTTCAGGAAAAATGTGATTTAATTCGCAGGAAAGTACTGTGCGTGTGTACCTTTGATGTTTGTCTTAAAAACAGGTGTCTGTATAAAGCAGGTGTGCAGTATAGTTGGGTGCAGTTTGGGCATGGTGCCTGTTCCCTGTGGCCAGTTGGAATCATGGGTTTCCCTGTATTAATTAATTTTTGGTTCATTTCATAGGTCACCAAGTTATCCTCCCCCTGGTTGTGGCAAAAGCAAATCTAAACTGAAATCTGAGCAAGATGGCATCTCCAAAACACACAGGCTGCTGCGGAGGACTTGTTCTAGCACAGTCAAGACTGATGACGTGTGCGCCGCTAAGTCTCACCGGACCTTTGGTCGCTCCCTGTCCAGCGACCCCAGGGCTGAACAGGCGATGACAGCAATTAAATCACACAAACTCTTGAACCGTCCCTGTCCTGTGGCTGTGAAGCAAGAGGACTGTCTCACTCTGAAGTCCCACAAATTATTGACTCGATCCTGTTCTGGAGACCCGCGATGCGAGCACAACACCAACTTGAAGCCCCACAAACTGTTAAGCAGGTCTTACTCCAGCAATCTCCGAATGGAAGAGCTATATGGACTGAAAAATCACAAATTGCTCAGCAAGTCGTACGCCAGTGCCCCCAAGTCATCCAAAACTGAGCTTTTCAAGGAACCTAACGCAGAGGGCAGGAGGCTCTCTCTTACCTCAGGGCTTATTGGTATCTTAACACCATCTTCATCTTCATCTTCCCAGCCTGCTGTGCGTAATTATTTCCATCTTCAGTTCTTAAATGTTATGTAAGGGGCAGTGGAATATTTTTTTCCCCATTAAGATCTGACAGAGGGAAGATTTGTGTATTTTGGTTGTAAAATCTGCAATTTTTTTTTAAATTGGAATATTGTTCTTGGATACCAGATATCTTCAGCTGGCACATGAAAAGTTAGTTTTGATTCTGAAAAAAGTAATACAATTATTGATTTGAGGTACATTCCAAATTCCTGCCATACTAATGATTGCTACTAAAAGTGGAAGGAAGTTAGTTGGATTCCAGAAGCACGCATATTAGTTGAATGTTTTATTATGTTTGTTTTATATGTAGATGAATAGTAATCCCCTTCCAGTTAAGAATGGAACTTTGCACATGAAGAATGTCACTGGTAGAGAGAAGCAACATTTGCAAGTATATCCCAGAGCCTCCCTTGAAGTTGCTCTTAGCGTTCACTTTATGCTGAAAGTACTTTGGAGTTACTGGAGCCAGGGAATAATAGTAATAACTAAAGTTCTTTGGGTGGTGCTGTAAACGAAACTTAACCTCTAGAGTGATGAGCCTTGTAGCTCCTTTCAGATAAAGAGATTGACGATATTTGCATATTATTTTTATATTCAAAATATTTGATGAAAACTTTTATTTGCTTTTTCTCCATATGTATGCATGTATGTTGTTGCACATTTAGCTTTGACCATTAATATGGATAAATCCTGTCAATAGAAAAGTTGGTAAAAACAAGATGCTACTTTTAGAAAGTTATTCTTATGTAGACTTATTTCTAAAGTCAAACTGCAAATTGTACTATAAAATTACATTTGCTTTATGAAAATTGGTGTATGCTGACAATTTTCTGTGAAAATCCTAAAAGTCCATTTCTATTCACAGATAAGCTTTCAGGACCTGGAGAAAGTAATGCCGGATAATTTCATAGATACATATTTTCCGTGGAAGTTTTACCGAGAAAGATCATTTCAGATATTCTGTACAGGAAAATGTCTGAATGTTCTTCTGTATGGCTGTGCATCATATATAGCTTAGTGATGTGTCACTTTCCATAGCTATCTAATATTTGCTTTGAGGAATAATTGTGTCTGATTGTAAAATAAGATTGAAATGTTCTAATTCTGAGGTATGACATTTTGCTGATGAGAGTAGTAGAGGCCATGATTTTTTTGTGTGTGATCATTCAAAGATGCCAATCATTTTTATTAGAAGATTAGAAATTAAAAATTGCTATCATTTATTTTGGCCAAAGATTGCAGTGGTAATAGCAGAAAGGGTATAATAATAGAGTGAACAAAGAAAATCTTATCAGTGACAATTTTTCATGTGATCTTACATCACTTTTGTATTAGAAAGACATTTAAGAGGCTATACTTATAAAAAATTCTGTTATACATTTTCTCAATTGAAAAATTACCTTGTTCTTTTACTTTGTTTTTTATAGCCAAATGGTGCAAAATGTATTCCAATACGAGACCGCGGCTTCCTAGTGCAGGTACGAATCAAGACTCTGTTGTTGAAATATTTTAGTTCTTACTGGGTTCCAGTACATTTTTTAACTCCACTGAGTTGTTTCTTTCTGTTGTTCTATTTAGACGATTGAGTTTGCTGAACAGCGGATCCCTGTATTGAATGAGTACTGTGTGGTTTGTGATGAGCCACATGTGTTTCAAAATGGCCCCATGCTTAGGGTAAGTTCTTGTTGTTAGAGGGTCAGTGTTGACTTAGAATATAAATGAAAAATATTAAAACATAAAAATATATAATAAATGCAGCTTAAAGTAAGTACTCTATTGGACAAACTGTCGCTTTCCTGAGGCGCAGGCGGGACAATCCCCTGGATTATCCCCCTTCACCCGGGGACCCCTTCCCTCCCAGCCGGGGAAAGGAGGCAACCACATGCAGCTGATGGCAGCTCAGAATCCCTTTATTATCAAGGCACACAGGTTTTTATAGGGTAGGGGGAAGCCAAGGAATCAATAATCCTTCTAAGGGAGTTGAGGTTAGCACATTCCAAACCACCCTAACTTTTTGCATAACAATTAGGAAGCTTAACAAAGCTTGACCTAGCAGCCCTTACTGAAGGAACTTATGGAAATAGTAATAGGATCACTCTAGGGCAGCTGATGAAATGGAGTAAAGGTCAGATCCCAACAACAAACTAATGTACTAAATGCTAAATGGTAGAATTTACAAAAATGAATTAATCTTATTTCTTCAAGAGTCTATGAAAGAGCAAGTGGCTTGGTATTGGGAAAATGTTTATCATATGTTTGTCATCTCCATCTATACTTATAACTATCTTGACGTTAAGTATCACGTATTATACAGTTTTAAGAAATACTGTTTAAAGATGAAGTAACAAGGATGCTTAATGTTTTTAAAAAATTAAGATGCTTACTGTAAGGACTATTGTGTCTATGTTGCTTAGAAGAGGTACACAGTAGCACTAGAAGAATCAGAAGAAAAATCTCCAAAAATTGCCAGTTTGACATTTTGAGGTCATCATCAAGGGAATATAGAAATAATAATCGCTGTACATGCATGTGTTTTGGGGAGAATTGTTTCAGTTTACAAATTTTTTCCCAATTTTTTATTGATAAAATTCATATATTTAAATCACTAAAGTATACGGTTAAAGTGATTTTAAATATTCATGATATGCAACCATCTGTACGAATTCAAGGACATTATTCTACCATATCTTTAGCTGTCATTCCCTCCCCTCATTCCTTGGCAGCTCATAGTCTTTTTCTTTTTTGTCTCTTTTCGACATTTGATATAAATGGAATCATACAATATGTAGCCTTTCATCTTGGGCTTCTTTTACTTCATACAATGTTTTCCCTGTTTCATCCTTATAGCATGTCTCAGTACATTATTTCTTTTTATGGGTGAATACTCTAATATGGGCATACCAAATTGGATTATCTATTTGTTGGTTGATGGAATTACTGAGTGAGACATAGGTTAACTCGACTTTTTTTTTTTTTTTTTTTTTTTTTTTTTTTTTTTGCGTGATACTTGGGATCAAACTCAAGGCTTTGTACACGCTAGGCAAGCCCTCTAACAGTAGGCTACATCCCAAGCCCTTATTATTTTTATTTTGAGGCAGTGTCTTCCTGAGTTTTGCAGGCTATCCTCAAACTTATGATCTTCCTTCCTCATCACCCCTCCTCCTACCCTGTAGCTGGGATTATAGGCATGCAGCATCACACTGCGGCTGTTCAACCATTTGTGGAATGGAAAAACTTTTCTAGAGTATGACTGTACCATTTACATTCCCACTAGCAATAAGTGACATTTCAGTTTATCCATTTGTTGTTATTCTCCTTTTAAAAAACTACAGCCATCCTAGTGTGTGTGAAGTGGTAGCTCATTTATGGTTTTTAAGCTCTTCTCTAATGACTAATGATTTTGAGCATCTTTTCTTATGTGGCTTTAGACAAATGTGTATTCAAATCCTTTCTTCATTTCTAAATTGGGTTATTTGTGAATATTAAGAGTTCTTTATATATCTTCAATACCAAATCCTTATTATTAGATTTTTATTGTATATATGAATTTGAAAACAATTTTCCTGAAGTGTGGGCTATTCTTTCATTTTCTTGATAGTGTCTTTTGACATGGAAAAGTTTCAAATTTTGATGATGTCCAATGTATCGTTTTTTACTTTGTTGGTTTTCTGATAACTATGTCTAAGGAATCATTGCCCAATTCAAAGTCACAGGATTTACACTTAGTATTTTGTTCTGAGGTTTATTATAATTTGCGTCTCATATTTAAGTCACATCCTTTTTGAGTTAATTTTTTTGTATATGGGTTCAGATTCGTTCTTGGATATAGATACCCATTTGTTGAAAAATCTGTGCTTTCTGTATTGAATGATCTTGGCAGCATTGTTGAAAGTATTTGAACTTAGAGGTATTGGACTTTTTCTGGACTCTTGATTCTATTTCCACTCATCTTTATATCTATTTTTATGCTGTGTACTCTGTCTTGATTAATGTGGCTTTGTAGTAATATTGAAAGGAAGACATGTGAATTCTTTTTGATCTCTTTTAATAAGATTGCTTTGACTATTTGGAGTTTCTTGCATTTCCATATCAATTGCATGATAAGCTTGTGTTCTACAAGAACAGGGAGTTGGAATTTTTATAAGTTTGCGCTGGTTCCATAGATCATTGTATGTACTGTTCAAGTTCATATATTGAAGTCCTAACTGCCATGTTGTATTATTGTATTAGTAGGTGGGGCTTTTGGGAGGTGGTTATGTCAGGGGTGGAGCCCTCATAAGTGGATTAGTGCTTTTATAAAAGAGAGCACAGAGAGGCTCCTTATTCCTATAGGACATGTGGACTCAGCAAGCTCTGTCAGTGGTCTTACTGTGAACTAGGCGCTGAATCGGCTTACACCTTGATTTTGGGTTTTCCAGCTTCCAAAACTAGAATGAATAAATGTTTGCTCTTTATGAGCCCTCAGTCTGTAATATTCTGTTAATATTCTGTTTAACTAAGGTACATTCTTAGTTAAAGTAAGCTTTCCTGTCCATGAACACAGGATATCTTTGCATACCCGGAAATTTAAAATTTTTTTTAATGCTATTTTGTAGCTTTCAATACCCTATTGCATTTTCTTGGATAAACTTATTTTTACATATTTTTATGTCATTGTAAATAAAATTGTCTTATTTCATTTCTGTATTGTTCTTTGCTAAACTACTGAAATACAATTAACTTTGGAATGTTAACCTAGCATTCTCCAAGTTTACTGTCTTACTTATTAGCTCCAGCAAGTTATTTTTGGATTCTTCAATGTTTATGTATATAAAATTATCTCACATATAAAATAGAGATGGATTTACTTTTTCTTTTACAATTAGAATGCTTTATATTACTTCAGCTACCCCAATCATGAAAGTTTGTTGTTTTTTTTTTTAACTTGGTTGAGTGTTTTTTAATCATGACAGTTTATTTATTTATTTATTTTTGGTATGTCTTTTGACATGATCATGGTGATTTTTGCTTTTATTATCTTAATGTATGGTGTGTGACCTTTCTGTGCATTGAATTTGTATTTCTGGGTTGAATCCCAATTAGTCATATGATTTAATTCTGTTATGGTACTGTACAGTCAGTTTGTAATTATATTCATATGATACATTATTTATCCTTCTTGTGATATCTGTTTTCTTTTTTTTAACAAGATCTTATGTTTAATTATAGTATTACATATGGGGTTTGTTGTACTTCCATACATGCGTACATTATATGTCCCCTCTTTATCCTTCCCACCGTCACCTCCTCCACACTCTGCATCCCCTCCCTTTGTCTATTTCTGATAGCGATAAGTCAAACTTATATTCTAAATATTTGGTAACACTTTTTAAGTGAGTAGCATTATTTTTTGCATTCATTGTATTTAAACATACAAAGGAAAGTCTTCTTTCTCTGGATTCGTAGGAAAATGTGTATGTCCTTAGGAACATTTCTATCCTTGGCCTTTCCTCGTCAGCTTCTTGGTTATTCTGTTGTTTGCTTCAGACAGCAGTGGCTAAAACCATAACTAACTGCAAATGTTTTCAGTCCCTATCCTGGGTATTAGATTCAGTACTGGGTGAATTCCAAGTCAGGCAGAAATAAAGACAGTTGCTTTGGGCTTGTCTTCAGGATTGCCGCAGATACAGTAATAGCAGTTCTTTATGAACAAGCTCCATCCTGCTTTCTCCACTATCAGGAATTTCAGCTGCAATTTTTTAAGGCTACTACTAAATTTTTTTAGTTTTAAAAATTTTAATTTTTTAAAGACTACTACTAAATTAAAGCTATTTCTGTAATTTTTAAGGCTGAGCTACTATTAACTTGAAGAATGAGAGCTAAAACTACCGTATGCTTAAACAGAACTCATGTTGTTGCTTGTACCAGAATTCAACCCTTTTCCTTGAATAAATACTTGTTGGGGTTACTGCAGGCTTTTAGGTATTTTCTAGATTATCAAAAGAGTTGATTCAGACTTTTTTTGGCAGTATTTTTAAGGTTTTTTTTTTGAGGGGTACAAGTTTGGGTTCCTTTCTCAGCCATTTTTGCTGACGTCAGTTCTCATTGCAAAATTTTAAATAAGTAGTAGTGCATTCTTCCACGTTAGCATAATAAAGTCCATCGTTTTGAATTTGAGAAGCAATAAAATGTGGATAAATGTGAAAATAATGTTTAAACTTATACCTGGTGTGGTTAACAGAAGAATGGCGATTTTGGGGTGCTATGTATATGATCTTTCAGGTTTTGTGAATAGTTTTGTTTTATTAAGGAAGGCACGTGTGAAAAGAATTCTTGCAATCCACATTCCACATATTTTATTCCCCCTCGTCCCCTAGTTCTGGGGATGGAACCAGTGAGTGCTCTTGCTGTGAGCCACATTCTACCCATGCTCTTTTTTTTTTTTTTTTTTTTTTTGTCTGCCAACATTTATTTCAGAGATAAAATGTTATTCTGAAATTTGAATGAAGTAAAACAGTGTTTATTCATTAAATAATGGTGCAATTTTGTTTCTTCTGTTTGATTCTTGGATAAGTATAACTATGATTAAAAATGGGGAGAATTTTTCTTTTTTTTTAGAGAGAGAGAAAGAGACAGAGGAAGAAATAATCAATTTTATTTGGTTTATTCATGTAGCTTTCATTACTCTGACACTTAGTTATGTATGTGGTGCTGGGGTTTGAACCTGGGTCCTCACGCATGCCAGGCCAGTGCCATAACCTCTGAGCCACCACTCCAGCCCCCATGTGTTGGTGTTAATTGACTCTTAGTCCGTGCAAAGCCATTTCCATTATTATCTGATAGTGATGTGATGAGTAGCAAATGCTTTTTCAGTAATTATATGCTCAAAGAGCTTTTCATGGATTTAATCCTCATGAAAGCTCTGTGAGGTGAACATTGTTTTATCACCTCGACTTTACAGATGAGTAAAGCAGTAATTTCTTCAGAGCTGTTTTACTAGTGAGACTGGATTCGAGTTTTGCTAGTGAGACTGGCAGAATGGCACCAGACTTGGGTTCTTGCTCTTGACTTGTGGGCTGGAGTTGGCGATATTTGTGTCCTGGTGAGCATTGCACATGTTGTTGGGAGTTTTCTTTGTGATTTAGTGACTGGCAGTTCCTTCATAATCCACAGCAAGTGGTGGAAAAGTTATAGCTGCTATTAGTATTTTTGTGCCTTATTCTGAGCATCGTTTGACTTCATCTCTATGTTGATGAAGTTCGTTGCCTTTTTCGAGAAGGGCATGTACTTTTGTGACATTTTGTAAATAAATGTGGTACAGCTCTTCACCTGTGGTTTAGTGCTGTGCTGGCACAGATTCGTATTTAAGGAAATGAGAAAACTTATTGTGGTGTTTTAAATAGTAAGACAAGTGACATGAAGACAGACCAGGAAATGAAAATCAGAGAAACTTCTCATGTTCAGAGACAGTTAAAAACCATCTCTTGGCTCTGTTAAATAGATGCTTTACCTAAGTTGGGCACACTCACATTCTCTGTCTCTTTAGAATTTGCATTGCAATGTGTTTTGCTATAAATTTAAGAGTAATATAGAAAAGCTTTATGGGATATTAACGAATGAACTGATTTATTGATCATTTTTCAGCTTATATGATATATTGTAAGCTGTAACAAATCCCCAAGATGATAAAATTGGTGATTACATAGTTTAGATAAAGTCTGGTTTCTCCAGAATTGTGCACTAACATTTTCTCACGTTCTCTTTCCAAAGAGATTGCTTCATCTTTTTTTCTTTCCTCCAAGCCTGATTTTCCTAAAATTTCTGCACACCCTTTCCCTTGCTGTCCCCTGAAGTATTGGTCTCTACTTGTACTGTTTTGTTAGTCACCCAGGTCTCTGTATCACAGACAATTAAGTACTTACCTGCAAGCACCCTGTGCTCCAATTTTCTCTTCTGTTTGTTTACAAAGTTCAAAGGTTTCACCGCTGGCTGAGCCCTGACAGTACACTTTGAATCTGTTTAACGCATTGCCATCAGGAGAACTAGTCAGAGTCCTCATAAAGTGTTTTGAAAATCATGAAATATTTAATGCCTCAAAGTCTCTTGGTTCCTAGTGTCCCTGCCTTTTTGTTACACTCCCTTTGAAAGCACGCCAGTCTTGGATTGGTGCAGTCAGTCTTCAGCTTTGACCCCTGCTTGTAAGCTGCTGAACTGTGCTGGAAAAATCAATGTGGTTGTGTGGATTTACAGTGGTCCCTGTAAAGTTGGACCTCTGTCCTTGGTAATGTGGCGTTCCTATTCTTCACATCATCATATGATAGGAGAATTATGATCTCATTCTCCTTTTTTTGCCTTGTGAAATATCCCTGGACTACTTGTCCTGGGTGCTCTCATCAGGAATGAGATTCTAGTACCATGGTTCCCAATATGTTCGAATGTGGCTTTCATTCACCTGAGAGTAAAGGCGATCCGACTGAAGCCACGTCTGCTGAGAAACCTGTCAATCTGCACTTTTGTGTATCCTCCCTGCTCTGGCCTTTACACTGGTGCTTGAAACTAGGGCTCTTAATTTCTAAGTGAAGTTAATAATATAATCTGGTCACAGGTTGAGGCATTCCCATGAAAAACCATGAGAAACTAAAAGGTATGCGTAAGGGCAAACCAGAGTATCCCCATTTTACCTTCTAAGAATGAAGTACGTAGATCTTCTTTGTAGGTTTTGCTTTAGTATTTGAAGAGTGAATGAAAAAGTGCATCCCACTAATACCCTCCGTTCCTTCCAATTCATGCAACTTCAGATTTCAGGTTCCGAAACACAAGCTACACTAAAATGATAATCATGCCTGAAACTTTTAGTTCAGAAACAAGAGTTTTAAAAATGCCTGATTGAGTTGAATAGAAATTGGTTTTAATGCTCAAACACTATCTTTGTTGTATGAATAGGAACTTTTTTCAGGCCTGTCTTGCTTTCCTGAGACCTGCTTTGTCCCTGTGGTGTTTCTGACTTTCGAAACGGACAGTAAACCTTTTCCCACCCTGAGACTGTCTCTTGACTGCAAAAAGAATTCAAAGTTTTAACAAAAAAGTGAACAAAAAATACAGAGAATTAAAGGCTTGTAGATTTTGTGTCTCTTTAAATTTTAATATAATTATTCTCATTTTTAAAACACTGGTTTTAAGTTAGGCTAAAATTGATCTCATTTTCAAAACACTGGTTTAAAAGCAGGAATTTATGTTTAAATTGTTATTTCTTTTTTTTTCCCTAAGAAAGATTATAGCAACAGATTGAGTTTTGATAAACTGCATGAAAGACGAGTGTTCCTTTATGAAGTACTTGTCTTCGTATATGCATGGCGTCAGAGCTGCTGTGAGATGGCCTGTCTGCTTTATCTTATGTTGTCAACAAACCCTCTCCCTTGCTCAGGGAGGTTTTAGACATAGCTTATCTCGCTTGGTCCTCCTATCAACGCAGGGAGCTAGATGCTAGTTTTATTCACTTTACAGTTAGGAAAACAGATAAACACATGTGCTCCAATTGGAACAGGCTTCAGTTTTATGTGTTTTACGTACTGAGCTTAAATGTTTAGTTTGGAAAAAAAGATGATAGTAAAAATGTTTGAAAACCACTCTAGATACTATGCTTATCTTTATAAATACTAGCTAAATTCTCAAGATTTGTAGCATTTCTCTTTTCGGTAAAGAGTCATTTAAATTTGTTGGCAACATAACTTTTCTGAAATACAGTTAAATTGTAAACTATTCTTGAAGGCTTAAGAAGCTTTCTTGAAATATTTTTTATTAATTTGAATTGCTTTTATTGAAATAAAATTAAAAATGTATTCATCTGGGGCTGGAGAGGTGGCTCTGCAGTTAGGGCCCTCGCTTGGCCAGCATACACAAGTACACAGGTTCAAACCCCAGCGCCCAAGTACACAGCTAAGTGTCAGAGCAATGAAAGCCATGTGAAAAACTCAATAAAAATTGATTCTCTGTCTCTCCCCTCTCTCTCTCTCTCTCTCACTGTCTTTCTCTCTTTAAAAAAAAAAAAGAAAGTATTCATCTTAGCTGAGACCTTTTAAAATAAATTATATTTTAAGGACATATATAAAATTCCCCATGGTTTTAAATCATGCATAATGAATATTGTGTAGTAAATACATTATATATGTGTTAGTAATAGAGGGAGCTGCTATGGTTTTGTAGTCTAAATTATGTTGATTAATTGCTTCAAGGCAATATAATACTATACAATATATAATCAGAAAGTCGTATTTTACAAATTCAAAATAGTAAATATATGGTAAAGTAAAAAATAAATTAGTACTTAATGATACGCACTTGGTTGTATTTAGGCACGCATAAATTTGCATGAAAGTATTGTAATAAAGCTCATCATTATAATTCTGGTAATAGCAATCAAGTGACTGCTGTTTTGCACTGGTGCCACTGGTTTCTGTGTAAATAGCGCAGAGTAGGTGAAGGTTGGTGGTGTGGGGTTAGATGGGAATCATTTCAAGGTGGGAGAAGGCTAGTCCCCAGTGTAAGTACTTAGTTTCACTAAGGAAGAGTGATTCATTCCGTTTCTCATTCTTGAACAGGATGCCCTTCTGTGAGCAGACTCCTAGTCTTGGCCACCTAACATAATTGGAGAATTTTCTTCAGTGCGCCATCTTGTGTTGACATTTTGAACTCAAATGTAGATAAACAAGGAGGTTTGCTGTTATACATATGTAAATAAATGTGGAAATGCTTCTCTGAAAATTGAAGTAATTTACATCTTACATTTTGAATATTCCTTGAACTTTCTAATAAAAGCAAATTAAACATAAAGGAACTTTTTTTTTAAAAAGCTCAGATGCATTTGCTTGGTGTTAGAATGGTGTATAAATTAACGACAACTTTATTATCTCTGTAGTTGGCTATGTTACAAAGAAGGAAAGAAATAATTATTTTCATAAGAATTTTACTTCTAACTTTTCTGAATGATAGCATTGTTTTTTTTTTTTTTTTGAGAGCAAGTTTTCTAGCATGCCTGGTTGCCTCCTTCCAACTTACAGTGAAGGGTATTCCAAGAAATCTGCCTTGCACATTTGCGTGTGGAAAGAAGGGTTGCTTTCTACCAAAAAGAAAAGGACAGTTCATAATGTGATTATGTTATAGTTTCATTATAAGAACACAGGTTCATTATGTAAAATAACGGGCCAGTTGGCAAGTCCATGTGCTTTGGAGCTGTAGAGGTTAGAATATAAACAGGTCTCCAAGGTGGATGAAACGGTGCAGATAAAAGCATTATAGAAAACCCTGAAATAAAGTAGGGAGGTATTGGTCAAATTGCTGAAAAGCATTTGAGACCATTTCAGGATGCTTATGAATACTCAGGATTGGCAATAATGTGTTGTGATAGATATATGTAAGAACAACTGTGTATATCATAATTTTCTCCATGTCCTTGAAATTTTTTCTTCTAAAATTTTTCAAAAATTAACCTTTAAATCTACTATAGTGAAGTATTGTATTTCTGTAAAACAATAATTTGGCACTGAAAGGTATTTTCTATCATATTTCATGAAATGTGTGTGTGTGTTCGTGCACACACACACATGCATATGTACACGCACACACACACGCACACTTTGATCATGAAGTATAGTTTTCAAAAGAAAGTAAGCATTATTTCTATCACTAAATAGGCATTATCTTGTTATTCAGCTTTGGGAATTTTAGTCATAAAAATAGTAATGGATTATTTAACAAGAATGTTAATCAAAATGAAGAGCCTTCTTTGCCAGCTGTTTCCTTCCTCAATGGGCGTGTGTAGCTGGTATATGAATAATTTCCTGGAGCGATTTATGATTTCCAAGGTCCCTATTCTTCCTGAAGTCTCGTTTGTGCATATTTTTGTTTTATTCAGACGTCAATGTAGCACTTGAGGGTACAGTAAATATTCAGAATGTTGCTGCTGATCATTTCATGCCCTGTGCCTATAGAGTGAACCAAACAACAAGAAAAAACGGCAGAATGTCTGTGGGAAAAATTGAAGCTGTAACATGCACACATAGATGCAGTCACATAAAAAGAATAAGTTAAGCAGTCACATAAAAAGAATAAGTTAAGCATTGAAATAAAGGGACAAGAAGTGGAACAGCAGAGTCTGGAGTACGTATATCTAGATACACAGCAATGTAGATAGCTTGAATCCGGAGACCGTTCTCCAATTCATTTCCTCCCATCCTTCTGACGTTTCTGAGATGGACCCAGACTGTACTTTTAAGTCTGAGATAAAGTCACACATATGGGCCCATTCTGAACGTAGTGGATGTTCAGAGTGGCGCCGTACTTCCCTACTGGCTAAGCAGCAGACCCCGTCGCCTTCTAAAAGCAGCAAGCGGCGCAGCCGCACCAACAGATTCCTCGTGTCTGCTGTGGAGAGGCACCATGGATTGCATGGTGTTAGGCTTCATCAGCTGCCTGATGCAATGTGACCAGGGAGATCAGATAAATCAAAGGGATGACACTACATTAGATTTGAAGGATGAGAGCTCTTCCAGAGTAATTGCAGAGTGTATATTTCAGTGCTGTTGTCTTCAGGAGGTTATTGAAGTCAGTCTTTGCAACACAACCAATCTTTTGGGAGCTGGGTAGCAAGTAAGCAGTCATGCTTATTTCTTCCAAGCAACTTTCCTAGGAAAAAGTGCAATTCTCCATTGTGTGTGTTTTATACAATTTTGTGTGTAACCTCATTTTAATTTTATCATTAGCCTGAGTACATTTCATGTGTCGAGTGTATAGTAAGCAAGAGAGTTGGATTTTTCTTTCCAATAATATTTTCATTTATTGCTAAATTATTTCTAGTGGAAATACTTAAAATTAACTGAAATTGATCATTTCTTATCATATTTGCAACTCTGTACTAGTAAATGACTTTATTAATCACCTAAAATTTAAGAACTTACTTTTTATTGTGTAAAACAGTGTGGATTTTTTTTAACGTTCTGCTTATTATGTGGAAGGTCATAAATTTTAGAATTGAGAAATGTGTAGTATGTAAATTGATTCCCATTTCTGTTGTAGCCTACTGTGTGTGAACGAGAGCTGTGTGTATTTTCTTTTCAAACCCTGGGAGTGATGAATGAGGCTGCTGATGAAATAGCAACTGGAGCTCAGGTACTAAGTGATACTAATTATTTTGATTGGAAAAATTCGTTTCAGTCCACTCTTTATCTTCACTCTGCTATTGTTTGGGGGAAATTTTTGACAACTTTTCATTAAAGGAAAACTGGCCCTTGATGTTTTTTTAGATATAGACTAAATTTTCTCTTTTCATCTTGTTTTGTCGTTTTGTAATTGCTGAGGGAAGAAATTAAACCAGCTTTCCTTTGTTTTACGCCTAATCTTAGTTTTTTCCTCACATGGTGAAATTGAGATTGAAACATTTGTAAAGTTATCCTGCCAAAGAGAAGCAGGCCATGTTTCCAGAGGGGAAAAAATAAATTGTAAAGATGCCAGAATGTATTACTTCAAGCAATCCTTTCAAAATTTCTAGTTTTTTTTTTTTTTTTTTTTTTTTTTTAAGGAGTGGTCACACAGGGCTTAGCTAAATTATTAATTTATGTATAAGAAAAAAATTTTAAAACATTAAAATTGTTAATTAAGAGAAGATAAACCCACCATTTCAAAAGCATATTATGCAGTGCTATAAAATTTTAGCAAAATACAGTATTGGCAAAGAACAGAATGGTAGATTATCCCTAAAACAAGTCATTATAAATAGATTTAATGAGCTAAAGAGGGATCACATCCTCGATTACTAAAAGAATTATTTAGTAAGTGAAGTAGGAGCAATGGGCCTGCAGCATGGGAGGAAAATCAGTTTAGCTCTTTGTCGTGTTCTGTGTATGAAAACAAATTCCCTACAACTCAAGGAATAGTTTGTTGAGGAAAGTGATATGCAGACCAGCAGAGAGTAAAATCGAGTGTGCCCACACCACGCAGTATGCCAGGCTCGTGCGTTTATGCCCTTGTTGGAAGTCATACGGGGAAATACCATATTTCACCTTATTGTGTTTCACTTGAAGAAATTATGCACATTTACATTGAAGTATGAAAAAATTTTCTTTTCCACAAATATAATTATACAGAAGCTCAAAAACTTTTGAGAAGCACCGGCGCTATGCCAGATAAACCAGAAGTGAACACAAATTCACAAAATGGACAGACATACAGTTAGTAAACAAACACGAGAAAACTTTTGGCTTCATTAAAAGTCATCAAGAAGCTAAATGTAAAGGGTATTATCAGTCTTGCGTTTATGTAATTCAGAGATGGGTGGGAATGGTGATCATGCAGCAGGTAGGTACTCATTTAAGTATGGATGTCTTGTGCACAGGGGACCCTGTACCAGGTGACACACAGATAATTAGCATAGGTAGCCTTAGCCCCATGAGCTGACAAGCTCCTTCACTTAGCCGTTTTTCTGAATAGCCAAGTGATACATCCACTTGATGAAATATGAAGGACAATTTTTCAAAGAGAGAGAGAATCAATTTTACTTTTTCATCTGGTGTTGCTTTTTCTGACATTTAGTTGTGTATGTGATATCGGGGTTTGAACCTGGGTTCTTGCTCATGCCATGCAAGTGCTGGAACCGCTAAACCACCACTCCAACCCCTGAAGGACAATATTTTTTAGGTAATGAATCACAAATGAAAAAAATACTACCACAGTAAAACTGAGATCATATATGTTGTGGAAAAAATGATTTCACAATTAGAATAAATTTCAGAAATACAGTTTGGTATTACCCCTGTACTTAGCATGTCCAAATTTGCATATTTAAAGCTCCAAGAATCCCTTAAACTAAGAAAAGAACTAGTTCCTAAGTTTCTTAACTGCATTTGACCATGCAGAGCCTGCCTTTTCTTCACCTTTTCTTTTTTCCAGAGGGAGAATCAGTCATCTCCCCCCCCCCCCCAATCTGGCTCTTGATCCGATACTTAGTTTGTGTATGTGGTGCTGGGGTTTGAACCCAGGTCCTTGCACATGCCAGGCAAGCGCTCCAAACTCTGAGCCACAACTCCAGCCCCATTCTTTCCATTTTTAAAAAAAATAAATTTAAATGTGAATGTTTTTCTCATCCCTTAGAAGTAATATTGTTCAAAACAGAAGATCCTTTAATGTATGCTGATAAAGCATTGCGTTGTAGATTGTGTGAGGAAAAAAATTATATCACAGAAGTTTTTCTGTATACGTGCATAGAAACTGAAAGAATTTGGTGGCACGCCCCAGTAATTCTGGCAACCCAGGAGGCACAGGCAGGAGAATTGCAAGTTCAAATCCAGGCTTAGCAACCGTGTCAAAATTAAAAGCACTGGGGATGCATCTCAGTGGTAGAACACCCAAAGAAAGGGGAAAAATAAAAACGACACAGAAACTTCATTTTTCTGGATGTGAAACTCCCCTCAAGTAAAACAGTTAAATCCTAGGAATCGTTAGAGGGAAAATTAAATCATGCTAATATTAGGATAGTTAAATAAAAGAATAGGTGACTTTTTCGTCATTACATCTCTGAAAATTATGGTTCTTAAATAGAATCCAGTGATAGTTACAAAGCTTAGGTGCTTAATCTAATTTATTGATCTAACTCTCAAAAGCAGTATTCAAAGATCAGAGAACATTTTTTTTTAAGAGA
This sequence comes from Aplodontia rufa, assembly GCA_004027875.1. Taxonomy (NCBI): domain Eukaryota; kingdom Metazoa; phylum Chordata; class Mammalia; order Rodentia; family Aplodontiidae; genus Aplodontia; species Aplodontia rufa. The sequence goes on along the minus strand of PVKS010001372.1, from coordinate 47,067 downwards.
GCGAATTCTTTAGTTTTTCATGTGGCCCTTGTTGCTCCACTTCATTGTTTACGTGGTGGTGGGTTCAAACCCACATCCTTGCACATGCTAGGCAATTGCTGTAATGGCTAAGCCACTACCGCTCAAGCCCCCAGAGAACATTCTTTTAATTAGTTTTTAAAACATGCATCCAATAATGGCTGTAAACCTAAAGATTACATAGAATCTACTTCATTTTCTAAACAGAAAAAAACTGCCTCAGTGGTCTCATTTTATCTGCAGACTCCTGCATCTGCAGACTCCTGTATCTGATGGTGGTCTCCTCATCACTGCTGCAGACTGGGCTGTGACAGTAGTGTCCTGTGGTCCACACAGGTGCCATTCCAGGCCCCTCAAGTCCATTCATTGTAACAGTTCTATGTTTTGTTGTTGTTGTTGTTGTTTAGAACAGTGTGTTGGAAACATTAGGTGTTCCATTGCAAGGGTTTCTCTGAGTCCTGTGGGTGCATGTGTTTTAGGTCACTGGAAGTTAGGAATCTTGTGATGAGATGGGTGTATTCTGTGAGCATGTAGGACAGCACAGTGAGTCTGGCTGCCATGCAGTCACAAAGTCCCTCATAGAAACAGGAGAATCAGAAATTGTCCATCTCTTACTATGCGCTCCCTCCCCCCCCCTTTTTTTTAAGAGAGAGGGACAGAGAGAGAATCATTTTTAATTTAGTTTTTTATGTGGCCTTCGTTGCTCCAACCCTTTGTTGTGTACATGGTGCTGGGGTTTGAACCCAGGTCCTCGTACATGCCAGACAAGCGCTGTAACCACTGAGCCACCACTCCAGCCCTTTACTGTGTGCTTTTAAATACTCAAGAAATAGCTTTCTTTTTTTTTTTTTTTTTTTGGTCTACATGCAGATGTCTCTATTCAGGTGAACATTCTCCATTTAGACAATTTTCTTGATCCAGATGCCAGAAATACAGTCTACTGTTTGGCAACTGGGGAGAGGAGCCAGCTTAGCTACTGCCTCTTAGTAAGTTTTATAAATGATCATGGATAATGTAGGAATAAAACAAATAAGAAGTCATTAATGAACATTGACAGAGGAGAGTAGAAAGAACCAAGCTGATGTGAGGTGATTTGCTGTTCTTGGAGCCTGCCAGGCTCTTCTGTGTGCTGGAACAGTTTCTCAGGATGGTGGCATCTCTCCCTACCTGACCTCATTCAGGTCTCTATCACCACCTTCCCTGCACCTCCCGGCATTGTTCTCCAAGGCCTCTTTTATGTTTATTGCTTTTTCAAGTACCAGAAATCCCGCTGAAGCTCATATTTGTTTAACCAAGTTTTCATTTTGCATCCTCTGCATTAAACTGTGCACGCCACACCTGCCTGTGGACCAATCTTTCTTGCTCATTGTCTTTTACCATGGGGCCTAGAACAGTGCTAGCAGATAATATTTGCTCATAACAGAGGCATAGTGGAATCTGAGTACTTAGAGATGGCACATGATTTTTTAATTTTAAATTAAGAGTTGACGTTGGCCAAATTTGGTCTAAAGTCAAGAGTCACAGGTTTGAGAGCTTGATAGCCGTCCTGGGCTTCCTGATGATCTCAGGCAACCAGTGAGAGGGAGAAGCAGCGGCAAGCACTTGCTGAAAGCTGAAGGATCGTAACTGTCTCGTGGGTGTGTTTCAAGGTGGTAGATCTACTGGTGTCCATGTGTAGATCTGCGTTGGAATCTCCTAGAAAAGTTGTCATTTTCGAGCCATATCCTTCTGTGGTGGATCCTAATGATCCTCAGATGTTGGCCTTCAACCCCAGGGTAAGTAGGTATCCTAACACACCAAGCACACAGTTTCTGATAACAGAGATTTTAGTCTCAAGAGCTTTCCTCTTTCTATCTGAATGTCTTATATCATCAAGCAATTCTGATATCATGTAACCTTTGAATTTTAAGGATCATGAAGAAAGGGTCATCTTTTCCTTTTTGTTTCTTTTTTTCATGTTAATCCTTTCATCCCCTTTCTTTCTCCTTCTTCAGCTAATTGAAGTTTAGTGAAATCTGGACTCGTACTGCAAATGGGCTGTCATCTCTTAAGAAAAATGTTTTTGAAATATTTGGGGGGAATAGGCAGAATCCTTCTGAAATAGCAATTTTCAAATTGTATGAGACATAAACTTACTAGTTAATATTATTTTTCACCTTGGTCATTTTATAAAATATACACAGTTTTCTTGGAAGAATTTGCCTTTGTTCTGAGGTGGCAGCAGTGCCCATATTTATATTATGCTTTCAGATGAATTATCAGTTTGAGTATAAGCTGTCCACATGCCTGTGGCCACGCATTCGTTTTTGGTAACAATATTGTCAAAAGAAAATAAAAGCAGTTGAGAGATTTGAAGTGGATTTTTGTGTTTTAGAAGGATTCTGTGCTGACTTTTTTTGCCTCTCATTTTAGTTTTGAAAGCTCAAATCAAGAACTCCTGTTTTTATATCTCTAAAATTTACCCCATGAGCTAAATGTGATTTTGTGTCTCTAAAGGAATTGTTTTTTTTCCTTCCCTCTGACTCTAGTTGTAAACATTATGTCCTTGAGCCATCTTACTACACTCTTCCTTTTTCTGTATGTAAAAATCATTGCTTTCATTATGATTCTGGTGGAAACTTCATGCATAGAATTAATGTATTTCTGTAGCAAAATGTAGATTCTTAAAGATTTAAGTGAATATTGTCATTTTCTTTTCATTATGCAGAAGAAGAACTATGATCGAGTGATGAAAGCCCTGGATAGCATCACTTCTATCAGAGAAATGACACAAGTAAGTACACCATCCTGTGGTCTTATGCAGTTTAGTTTGCTTGGGTAAGATCATATTTGAAACTGTCTGAGCGTACAGACCATGTGGGGAAATACAGATTTTTCTATTATATGGGATATAATTAAAATAATAAAAGAATTTTAGTATTAGACTATTTTAATTAAATTAAATCAGTGTATTGACTTTCTAATACTGTTTTTTTTGGAGGCTACTAAATACATAATTATAACCCTAGTGCTCTTCTTTCACATAAAGGCACAGGGGGTTAAGTATATGAGGGCGCATTAGAGTACGTAAAGCAGAGGTGAAATCTAGTATCATCTTCTTATAATGTCAATTTTAATTGATAGTTATAATTTTAAAACATTTTTTTGTTATAATCAATATTTTTAAGATGCAGATTTTGTGTGCATATTTTCAGTGTAACACAGAATCTAAAAGTACTTTGGAAAATGCCAGACTTCTCTGGGAGTAGGAGTTTATATTTGTGGTCATTAGGGAGCCTTGGTGGAAAAGTTTGCTGAGCAAGGATCAGGGTTGGTTATGAAGATCTGACACATCCCTGGGCTGTAGTCCAGCACTTGGAAAGACACATGCTATGGAATTGTGGAGGCATTTCCCGTAACAAAGGTTTGGAGAGAGATTTTATACTCATCGTAAGTAGGAAATAATCCAAAATTAGGAAACCAAACTATGTGTACAACATGCATATTTGGGCACAAGGTGTGTTAGTCTCTTTTTTGTCACTTGGAGTGACAGAAGACCCTACAAGAACAACATGGAGGAGGAAAAAATTATTTTGGCTCATGATTTCAGAGGTACATTCCATGGTCCAGCCACTCCATTGCTCCTGGCATAATGTGAGGCAGAACATTGTGGTGGAAGGACACAGTGAAGGAAAGCCTCTCAGTTGTTGCAGTTGGGAAACAGAATGAGATGTCGGGGGATAAGGTATAATTGCCAAAAGCAGGGGCTGGAACAGTGGCTCAGCAGTTATGGTGCTTGCCTGGCTTGTGCAAGGATATGAGTTCAAACCCCAGCCCCACGTATATAGCAAAGTGTCAGAGCAACAGTAGCCACGTGGAAAGCTAAATAAAATTGATTCTTTTTTTCTCTCTAAAAGGAAAAAAAAAATCCCAAGAGTATGCCCCCAGTGACTTCCTCTAGTCACCACCCACCTGCCCACAGATAGAACCCAGTAGTCTATTCAAATTTTTACTCCAGATGGATTAGTCCACTGATGGCTTTATGCCTTCATAATCTATAATCATTCTGTCTTTAAACATCCCTGAATTGTTATATTGAGGGACACCTCATTTCCAAACCGTAAGACTACACTAGGGACTGACCAATGTGGGCATATGGTAAACATTTTCTTTGACCATTAATTTTCTCTGGGGATGGAATAGTTCCCATCCTAGGCCTCCACTGGTGTCATCTGTCATCTTCACTCTTCTATTTGAAAAGTGCTCAAGAGTACCTTTGTACATTTCCAACTTTGATTCTCGATTCTTTTGATCATTACTTATTCACGTAGTCAAATATTCATTCTTCATTCAACGGATATGTGCAGACCATGGTAAATAAGAGATCCTTAAATTCACAAGTGATATTTGCTTAAAAACCACCGTCCATTTTTCTTTTTCCATATCTTTCTATACTAACTGAATTCTTCAAATAAGAATTTATTATTTGTATAAGCAAAGAAAATAATAAAATATATTTCCATAGAGTAAGGGGAGGAACTTTAAGGTGATGTCTCTACACAAAGTTAAACATTTTTAATCATGAAATATTTTGGTATAGGGTATTTATTCTATCCCTAGACTTAGATCATTCTTGGATTTAAAAATAGCCACAAACTCTGACTCTGGAATCAACTCTCTGCAAAAATTGCCTCTTGTATTCTGGGTCCCATATAAGCTATTTTGATAAGTAATGTAGATAGTGGAATCAGCCTGGGAAGTCTGCATAACTGGCTCCACAATGATGTGGCCTGTGACCTTGAGCAAGCTGCGTAATTGGTGCCTCAGAAGTGGTCATTGTGAGAGAGGAACATTAAAGGTGCAAGACAGGCGCTCTTCAGAGTACCACAGTAAAGGAGACACCGTGGCATAAACTGAGCTCACCTCTTGTTAAAACAAAGGAGCCCACAGGTAGAGTGGTTGTGGTTTCAGCACTTGCCTGTCATGCGAGAGGACACAGGTTCAAAAAGAAGTGTTGGAGCAACGAAGGCCACATGAAAAGCTATATAAAATTGTTTGTTTCTCTCTCTCCTCTCACCGTCCTTCTCTTTCTTAAAAAACAAAACAAGGGGCTGGGGTTATGCTTAGGGATTACAGCGCATGCCTGGCATGCACATAGATGCAAATTCAAACCCCAGGACGATGTACACAACAAGACGTCAGAGCAACAAAAGCTGCAAGAGAAACTAAATGAAACTTGATTCTCTCTTTCTCCCTCTCATTGTCCCTCTCTCTTTAAAATACAAACAAATAACAATTTAAAAAAGCGCCAGAGGGTTGTTATTTTTTTCCCCGGATTTCTTTTTTTTTTTTAATTTTTATTTATTATTTTTTATTTTTCCAACAAAACAATGTAATATATTTATATTCTGAAAATTAGATTTACCCCCTAATTACCCACCTTTATCCCTCCCCTCCACCCGCTCTTTCCCAGTACGCCTCTACGAATGTCTTAGAGCCTGAGGTTTTTAAGGGAAGCAGACTGGAACCAAAGGGGCTTATGAGGATGTGGGAATGAAAAGAATGGAGTAGGGGGTTATGTGCAAATGGAAAGTTACAGAAAGGGCCAAGTGGAAAATTACTGAAAATCGTTTGGCAAAGAGGCTTGGTAGAGTGCACATTTTGTGGTTTGGCAGCTTTGCATTTCCTTGGGCAGGACTTAACAAGGGTCTGGGTGGGGTCACCTTTAAGGACGCATTCTAGTGCAGGTGTGGCAGGTGAGTCCTTTGTACCTCATGGACATTCAGTGTGGTGATTGATGCTGTTCCGTTTGAAGGGCACAGATTTTCAGTTTTAACTAGACCAGACATGTCTTTCAGCCTAATTTTTCTACTGTAGAAAAAAGCAAGAATGAATTTTAAAGAAAAATTAAGGGGGGTATTGATCTTTTTTTTCAGGCACCATATCTGGAAATCAAGAAGCAGATGGATAAACAGGACCCTCTTGCTCATCCCTTACTGCAATGGTATAGAATTTTAGTTTTCCTCTTAATTTAAAGAACATCTTTCTCTAATATTTACTGAGGGTGGGGGTTCAGGGAGCTGTTTTGTGAGCTCTGCGATGCTTCAGTTCCACAAGCCTGTGCGGCATGGTGATTTTACAATCCAGGAGTCCTCGATGACTCTAAGTTCATTAAAACATACACATCACAAGGGGAAGAAAATGCTGCCGTGCATACTACCAGGGGTATACAGGCATTTGACAGCTGGCTCTCACAGTCTGATAGACCAGGTTAACTAAATTATGTGTTGAGGGCATTTTGGTTCACTTTGTTGGTTCAATGAAGAATAAGGGATCAGAGTCACTCTAAATTATTTTTGATGACTATTTTCTCCAAATATATTTTGTATCTTTTGCTTCTGTAACAACAACAGTGGAACTGATTAACCCCTGTTTGAAGAAGAGGCAGTTTATGTGAGGCTGGTGAAGGATGGAGTAATAGTCCAACCTGAATTCTAGAAGGGGGCTAGCCTGCAGAGAAGCTGTGATGCCCACTTCAAGTGATTTTCCCTTGTGTTCCTCCTTCGCAAAATAAAGATAGCACAGGTTTATAAGGATTTTCTGTACATGTCTCCCTGAAGTCACTTTTGAACCTCGAGATTCATAGGATTTTCACATTGTTACCACACAAATGTAAAGATTATGGCAGATGAGTCAAGATGAACTCGTATTCCACATATTCCACGTTGCAACCAGGAAATTTAAAAATATTTTGGAAAAGAAAAAGGTTCTTGCATCCTGAAGATTCTGTTTATCTAACTGTCATTGAGTTGAAATGTAACAGTGTATACTTGGTCTAACAAGACCATGACAAAAATTAGGTATAGAAATTTCTTATTCACACTTCTTTTGAGTATTAAAATTCTGACAAATTAAGAAAAATAACAAAATTTTCTCATTTTCATATTGAAAATGAAAATAAAAGTCTCAAAAATCTAGTTGTGTTCTCCCTCCTTCCACCCCCCGAAGTCGGCCTGTTAACTTGTGAGGTGTCCCTCCAGCTTCTATCAGTGAGAAGACAATTTACCAAAACATCTTGCTTACAGTTTCTCCTTCTTGGTGTTTTATATACTGAAAAGCATAAAACTGTTCTTTTAGATACACCACATATTTTCAGCTTCATTATCTAAATATGTTAACTCATATATAAATGATTATGCATATCAGCTCAGAGAGATCCCTAAATACTTAACAAAGCAATCTCAAGAGTTTATTCTTAATTTAGGCAATGTAGAGAGAAGCAGAAGAATGAGATGCATGCGGCAACCTCTGTACAGAGATTATCATTTGACAGTACAGAATACCTAGAAACACTGATTTTGCTGACGTTTGAGGTTTTGCTTATTAAAAGCTATATCTTTGTAAATTTTAATCCACTTCTTGGTGTATGTTTTCTTAGATTAAAGTATCTTTTTTGTTACGTGAGCTCTTTAACTTGTTTCAGGAAGTAAACCAAAATTATGGAACCTAAATGAAATTATTACTGAATTTAGGTTATGGTGCAGCAAAAATAAGTTTTAATCCCCTGCTAATCTGGGGTTGGCAGCATATCATGGGTGGGGGACCAGGCTTGATCTCAGGTGTGCTTAACCACTGAACCACATCCCTGCCCACCTCCCTGTTTAATTTTTTATTTTGAAGTAGGGTCTCCCTAAGTTGATTAGCACCTCTCACCAAGTTGCTAAGGCTGGCTTTGAACTGTGATCTTTCTGTCTAAGTCACTAGAATTACCGGATTGTGCCACAGCATTTGGCCTAAGGGGAGGGGGAACCTCTAGATATATTTATTTGGCATGTATTTGTAAATGACTGATTTTAATTTCAGGGTTATTTCAAGTAATAGATCGCATATTGTGAAACTGCCAGTTAACAGGGTAAGTGTCTTCTTTACTTGTGCCCTGAGGTATGGGTGGAAAACTTAGTAATTGGGAAAATACTCCTTGAGGTTTTAAGCTCCCTTTCCAAGAGTAGAGGTGGACTCAGGCTAAGTGTAATTTTCTAGTTTGAAATTGCCATTTGAAACCTCCACAAATCCAATTCCAATTCAGGCTGCTGCTTTGACCTTTTTAACTTATACAAACATCAAAATTATTTAGTCATTCCACAAGTGATAGACAAGTATTGTCTGAAGGTTGATCAGATTTAAGTTAATGTGCTTTTTAATCATTGTTAGTTTCATGTTGACACATTGCTCCTTCTTGTATCTTAAAAGATATTATCTCATTACTTATTTTCAGGCTAGTAAGGTTAAATAAAATAATAATAAGTAGCCAATATTCTCTGAGTTCAGTACTAATCATCACTGAGAGTAGAATCTTACAATCCATTTCCCTGTGTACAAATCTCAGAACATGAAATTCCTGTGCAAGTATGTTCCTAGGTGAAAGGGAAACAATTAGAACATTTTATCAAGCAATTAAAAGGTTTTTCCTTAATTTTATGACTAAAAGGGAAAATGTGATTATTTTCAGTTTTGTAAATACATGCAAATAAAGCATAGTGATAATTTTTGCAATTTTAAAATCTTGAGTTAAATTGCTTTTTCTGGTTTGTAAACTTCAAAATATTTCTTCAGTTGAAGAGCTGGTATACACTTACGCAATTCAATAATAAAAGCCCAGAAAAGAAATGTGATTAAGAATGCAGTCCTAAGCATGATTCCAATGTATATTCCAAATATAAATATAACTGACTTTGAATTATCTGTGTGCTATTCTTTTCCATTAGTCTGAAGAATTATCAGTCATATAATCAGTTCCATGTGATTTATCATTTATGCATGGTTTTTAAATATATTTTATGAATTAGGTTTTTGAAGTGATTAGTGTAAAATTGCTATCTGTTGAAACTGTATAACTAACTGGTCAACCAGTAACGTTTGAAATTGCCATCTGCCTGAGTACATGTTAAATTTGACATGTTTTCATTATTGTACATGACAGCAATTGAAGTTTATGCACACTCCACATCAGTTCCTGCTTCTCAGCAGTCCACCAGCCAAAGAATCCAATTTTCGAGCTGCCAAAAAACTCTTTGGAAGCACCTTTGCATTTCAGTGAGTATGGTTTGCTGTTGATGGGGACGGTCTTCCAGCACTGTGTGGGGATTTGTGTTTGGCTCTTAATGTTGGATGCACCCTTGACTTGGAAAATCAGTACTTCAAGAAGCATCGTGCTTTATGCTATAGCTACTTTTTAAAAAATCACTGATTTTTCTGTTTTTCCTCTTTCCTCCCCCTCCTTTGTTCCTTAGTGGCTCGCACATTGAAAACTGGCACTCCATCCTGAGGAACGGTCTGGTTGTTGCCTCTAATACACGTTTGCAGGTATGGTTTCCGAGTGCTTTAATAGGATTATTAAGTATTGAGATTCAGTAAGCCATCCTGGTGTTACGTTTCTCCTTGGAAAAGGGGAAACTTGAAAGCTTTAAAAGGTTGAATGGAATTTCTAATAGGTATCAGTACATTTTCACAAAACGCCTGAAAAAAATTGATCTGTAGCCAATGAATAGAAAAAGAAAAGTGAGTTTCTTATGAAGAAATGGTATAAGTTGCACTTTGAAATTAATAAAGGAAAAAAATTATCCTAAATGTTTTTTGAATGCTCTGCCTCAGTGTGAACTCTTTTGGAGAAGAAAGTAGGGATTGGATACCAAAGAGCCATCCGATAGCAACTCTAACACACTGCTTACAGTTAGTAGGACCATGATACAACTAAATGTAAACGTCCACAAACACACATTTGTTGAACTCGTATTCAGTTCATGCAAATAGAGTATAAAGGCCCTTGCGCAGATGATAAGACTTTCATTGTTCCAGGTCTAATTGTTCTTTCGACCAGTTGAAGATTTTCAGTTAATGAAACTCCTTATAACTTGAAAATGTAGAAGAGGGAGATGACACTGCTACATAATGAAAATCCAAGCAGACACTTTATGTACTAGGGTGTGAATCCTAATTGGGACACCTTTCCATGTATGTCAGCCAGTTTTGGGGGTTTTTTTTTGTTGTTGTTGTTGTTTTGTTTTAACTTTAGATTCATTAAAATACCCACTTGAGTGACTATCACTGGAGTAGAAAGCATTCATCTAGGTTCCTTTTCCTCTGAGTGTCATTTTTCAGGTATCAACTCTGAATTTTAAAAGTACAAGGATATTAGCACTATTTTGAAATGAGACCTTGGAATAGGAGCACTATCATTTTTCTAAGACTTAATGTTCCAATATGAAACTGCTTGCTTTCTTTTTTAAAGTATTAACATTTAAAACAGTGACTGTCGTCTCTCTACCCTCATGACTGCCCATTAGCTCCACGGTGCAATGTATGGAAGTGGAATCTATCTCAGTCCAATGTCAAGCATATCATTTGGTTACTCAGGTAATCCTGTACTTTATTTCTAACTTTGAATTCATTAGGCTCTTATTTACTGATTGTTATATGCCGTGGGAACAAACAGTTTGCCATCAAGTAACTGGAACTTATTTAGATATATTTGAATTAAAATCATTTGATAAGTGACAGCAGAAGTACAGTTCAGTTGATAACTTGGTAATAATTTGAAATTTTAGGGAAAATATATTTGGGAGAAAATTGCAGGCATTTGCTGAGGGGGAACTTCTTATGTTCAAAGCATGGAAAGAATGGTCACCAAATAGTTAGCACTAACTCTCCTTGTGTGTTAAATTTGTGATGATGGCTTCCTGCATTTTTAAAATTTAAGCACAAAGTATTTATGCTGCTTACTAACAGATTAAAATTGCATAGAATTTTTAAAATAACTCAGGAACATTTCCCCACTTTCCTATACCCTCAGTGTCTGTATGTTTTTCTTTGCTCTTCTATATGCTGTTCATTCATATCTCTGCCCGTCCTAGTTGATTGAGCTTGTGTGCATGTGTGTGTGTGTCATGTGATCACACTACCCAGCTTCAGGAAATGATGTTCATATGGTGCCTGATATGGTAAGTCTTAGGATCTCGGTGTTGTAAGAGAGGATTCTTAAGTCTAACAACTAGATGAACATTAACTGTGCCCTATCTTTCTTAATTCATTTACCAATTCATTTATGCTCTTTCAACCATAGCAAATTGTTTCTTACTGATGGAGCAGTAAAACTGGAATACTTGTAACTAAATTCATAATTTAAAGCATTAACAGCAAACAGTAGCAGTGATTAAAAGAATAATAAAATGCTGATAGAAAGAAACTTTAAAATTTTTGAGGGTTTCAAGGAAATGAACAAAGGAAAACTAGAATTTAAAATATGTCATGGAAAAATATTCAAGTAACTATTGTATGTAGCAAATCACCCTAAATTTGGGGTGAATCAACTTTTCTATATTCATAGATTGGTTTCTTTGACATAGGAGCTGCTTACGTGGTTCTTTTACTGCTGAAAGTGTCCACTGCATGGTGCCCCGCTGGTGGGTGGACTGTGTTCACTCACAGGCCAGGGGCCTTGGTGCTCATGGGCTTTCTGACACTCCAAGCTCCTGGAGGTGGCTTGTCCAGTGTGGTCAGCCCAGGGCAGTTGGGATTTGTTACCTCACCTTTCCAGCAGCCCCAACTGCTGCAGATGGATTTCATACAGCTTTTCTGATCTATTTTCAGAAGTCTCATGATCAAAGCAATTGTAAGCCCTTTCACACTCAAAAGTTGGGGTATTGGATACCAGCTCCTCTTGATGAATGGTGGCAGGTGTATATGGATTGAGCAATGCTCTTGTATTTAAGTCAATACATCCTCAACATAGATAATAAAATTACACTAAAAAAAGCAAATACTATCATTTTCTGTTTCTTATACTGGTATACAGACTCTAGATGGGTTCATGGCAAGGACTTAGGAGAGATACTAACTGTGGAAACACATGTCAAATTTTGTCTATGTTGTATGTGTGCATTTATCTGGTGAGAGATAGAGAGAGTTCATAGCTTTTATCAACTTCTTGTAGAGCTCTTGTTCAGAAAAAATGTAAGAGTATGGGTTGGTGATGTAGTTGATTGGTAGAGTGCTAGCCTGGCTTGCAACCCTTAAAATTTGATCTCTAGCACAGAGTGTGCTCCTTAAGCCATTTATTGAAACAACAATAAAAATCAGTAGGTATTTCGATTTGTGGTGTGAAAACAGATGAATACTTTCTATTAAAGTCTTGATATAAATCTTTTCTAAAATAGACACATATTGGTTCTGCTTTTCTAAACTCTCACAGTAAGAACTCGTGGCATGAACTAAGTGAAGACTTGTGATTATCATAAACAAAAAAAACTATATAATTTTCCTTAATCACAAGACATGGTAAAATTCTTCACAGAATTGAGTTTGTAGCAGTTTACAAAGTTGCACTGTAGATACATGGTTTTTATGAATTCTTGTATTTCACAGTTCTTATCCTCTTTTACAGGCAATAACAAAAATTCTAACTAAGCTTTTTAGAAATTATCTTTCAATAAAATTCTAATTATATTTTATGCAAAAAATTTTCTGTCCCTGCTTTCAAAACAAAAAGAAACTGCAATCTACTCCTAACTCACCCAGAACTTCCCAAACCTCTGGCCATCCTCCCCAGGTTCCAGGGCACAGCAGCTGTTCCCTTGTGATCCGGCTGTGACCGTGTGTGTCCTGGTGTGATGAGACCTTTGAATTGCCTGGATTTGAACTTTGCCATAGATGGCTAGACTTGGAGTTACATCCTCTGGTTTCATCTCTAATTATCATTTTGCTGATGTTTTCAGGGATGAACAAGAAGCAGAAGGTGTCAGCCAAGGACGAGCCGGCATCGGGCAGTAAAAGCAGCAGTGCATCGCAGGTGCTGTAGACCCTCAACTGACTGTGCACGAGTAGGAACCATGGCCTCGTTAGCCATCGGGACTTCGATAAATACCCAGGCTTATTAAGTCTACAGAAAGTATTTTAAGTAGTCTTTACTCATTAAGGAATAAAACTTACCCAAAATGCAATAAACGAATTGCCTCTATAAAATAATTATTTAACAGATATGTGTGGCTCTCCCAGTCCAATTCCTGAGACTCTCCTAGGCATTTGTAGACCTCAGTAACCAAACCCACAAATACTCCTGTCCTCTTTGATCCTTCAGTCTACCCAGGGAATATTAACAAATAAAAATGTGTTTAGATCCACAGGATGCTAGGTAATATAGAAAATAAGTCAGAGTAAGCAGACATTTAATGCTGTGATGTGGAGGAGTGTGTTCAGTGGGATGGTCAGGCAGGGTGCTCTGAGAAGGTGAATTTGGGACCAGGCGTCTTTCTGGGAGAAAGAACATTGGAAGCAAAGAAAAGAATATGCAAAAATCCCATGCTGTTTCAGAGAAAGTAAGCACGTGCTGGACAAATTAACAATCCATTGGTGGGAATGTGTCTTTAAAAGTATTATAGCTACTCCAGTATCTGAAACCAAAGGAAAAAAAAAAAGATGTTTTTTAGAAGCCTCTATAACTTAGTAAATCATTCTGTAAAACTGAGTTGAATTTAGATAGATGATCTGGAATGATTGATTTTTAATGTTTGAAAGGATTGTGCAAATTTAAATTTGTTGAAATAATGATGCAAGACTTCCAGTAGAAATAAGTTTGAGTTCTAGTTGTATGTTGTGAGAATGTTGAGCTCTAATTTAGCATTGTTCTAGTTTACTCATCTTGTGAGTAATTTAATAATGATTATGTACAGAAACTAAATGATACAACAAAAATAGATGGCTGTTAAGGGAGTGTAAGGATATGGATGCTAGTTTAGATAGGCCTTTTTCTCTAGAATTATATTAAGACTATTATTTTTTAATGATGAACAGTTTTTTTTTTTTTTAATTTGGGTTACTGCCCCATTTTTACTCTCATTTTTAAATTGTTTTGGAATTTAGTCACAGAAAAAAGGACAGCAATCTCAATTCCTGCAAAGCCGTAACTTAAAATGCATAGCCTTATGTGAAGGTAAGTGTCATAGTGTGAGTTCTTTATCTTACATAGTGTTTTAAGAATTCAAGTACGTTTGCAAAATGCACGTGATGGAACTGTGAAAGTATTATTCTTTATGACCATCTCAGAGAGTCCAAATGGGAAATTAGTACCATAGAGATCTTAAAGGTTAAAACCAAATTGCAGAATTGGCAAGAATTTAGGCAGTGCTAAATTCTATTCCTGGCAGATGTTTCAGAATGGTAATTATATCTTCTGATCAGTTCATACTTAATCTCTGTTATATATGGTACAATGAAAATCTTGAGAAATGAACCAAGCCTTGGGACGAGAACCCAGTAGGTCTTTCTGTTCCTACATTGAAATTTTTCTTCCAATTCTAAACTTAAGACAGAAAAATTGATGGGTAATTTGCAAGATTGTATAGTTTTCTTTGTTCTCCTCTAAAATTTGATTTTGTCTAAAAGTTCATTTTTTCTTCTTGTGTTAGATAAAAGTTTCAGTAGCCACTGTCGACTGTGTTTTAAGTTTTTTAACATTTGATAGTTGCATAATTCACTTAAGTTGCTGTCTGCATAATTCTTATGTGAGGACCTCTTTGTTTTCAATGATACTCAATTGACTTTCTTTCTGTTGTACTAGTTCTCATTCAAATCATAAAGTTGTTACATGGCCTTAGTTGTTTTGTTTGTGTTTTTCAATTGCTAATTAGGTTATAAAGTTTTTTTTCACATACTGAGTTGTATGTGTGTTTTTGTTTTCATATTTCAAAGAGAAGGGATATAGTAATGTGGACTAGCTTTCCTTTTGAGTAAAACAGTTCTTTAATTTTATCTTCTACTCGCAGTGATCACCTCACCTGACCTGCACAAACATGGGGAGATATGGGTTGTCCCTAATACGGATCATGTCTGCACACGTTTCTTTTTTGTGTAAGTGTAAATGCTGAAATTTGTGTGTTACTGTCTTCTTCAGAAATGAGGTAGCAGGTAATTGAGTTCATTACCAACTTCATGCTTTTGGTTTTGTTCCCATAAGCTTAATGAAAAAGTAATAGTTGAAAACTGGTAGTTGAATGCTGTCATTTTGGAAGAACTAAAGAAAGACTGCTGCTGGCTAAGCCCTCATGTACAGCACTGTTTCTTTAACCATGTCTGTGTACTTTATTAAAGATAAAACATTTTAGAACTAGGAATGAAGAATACAATAGTGAAAAGGTTCTATCCTGTCAAAAGTTGATCTACATTCCTTATCTTTTGGTCTGTCAAAGCAGTAAATATTGAGGTGTCATTATTTGGGGGTACAGTAGTGTCATAAAATTCATATGAAATATAGAGCCATTATTTTTCATTCCTAAGTAATGGGTGCTACAGACCAGTCTGATTTCACCCCTTCACGCCCATCTTTTCCCCCTGTCTGTTCCCACCTTCCAAGGAGTTCAGAAAAGGGCTGAATGTGTTGGTTTTGTACATTGTAGTTTCTAAAAAGAAGCTGAAAAAATGATCAGGTTCATTTTGTAAGCTGTGTCAAAGTGACAGCATCAAGATTGTTTTAATACCTTGGATGTCCATGGTACCCTGTACACTCATCATGTGATCTGTTAACTTGCTGACAGGTTGTTTATAATGAAACTTTGATGACCAGCATGCTTTTCTTTTAGACGGTATGAAAATTGTAAACATTCTTACTTTCTGGCTATAATTTCTATCTTGAGGTGAGATTGCAGGGAATATAGTGGAAAGAGTCCTGCCATGGATCAGACTGTTTTAGTCTCTGCTCAATACAAATTAGTAAGGTGACATTCACCAAGTTGCATAACCTCTAAGCTTGAGTAAAATCAGAGTAATACACCTACTTGTATCAGTCAGAAGCCCTGTAGCCGACAGACAGCCCATGAAAAGCACAATTTGTATCGGCCACAATTAGATTATTTTCAAAGGCATGGTTATATGGGAACTCCAGGTCTTGTTTTGGGAATTTAATAGCACCAGAATCCAAAGGACAAAGGCAGGAAGCAGACCTGGGAAATCCCCATCCTGACCCACTGGAGGACATTGGCAGGGTGCAGTCCTGCAGGTCAGCCTCCTGGGGTAGAAGGAAGGGGAAGCAGAGCAGCTTGGCAGCCTGGCTGCACACGCTGAGGATTAATTTGGAGCAGCATTGGTCTCCATTGAACGGCTTGTTGAATATTTTTTCCTTCTTCTTTCTTGGCTATCTTGATTGTTACTCATTGTTAAGAAGTATGTCCCTCTGAAAAGAAACCTCTAATTGTAAAATTATTTCACTAAGTGATCTTGCAGTTTCTGGCAGAAAAGTAACTCCACAAAGAGCCCGTCTCATCTAATCTACTCCCTTTATCTTTTTGCATAAGTTCAGATTTGTTGAGCAAAATTATACAACCGTGTATGTGGAAGTAGGCAGTACCATTTCTCATTAATATTTTTTGAAATTTTACATAAATTTTACATAAACACAGCTACAAGGATATACATATGCGTGAGGGCATTTATTGGAGAATATATTAGCGTTTCTGAAGAACAGAAAAGGGGGACAACATCAAATGAAGAAAAAAGAAAATGCTTTGACCGCACTCACTTTCCAAATAATAAAAATGAAAAAAAGTTTTAAGATAATTTTCATTGCTTTATGAACACAAATGAGTTTTCATTTTTTTTCTCTGCACCCTCAGGGGAGAAGAGACTCATTAAGGAAGCCTGATAAAATTCAAAACACATGAAAGGGAAAATCGTTTTCTAATTACAACTGTCAGTTTCTTTCCTTATAAAGCAATATGATCACATTTTCTGGTGTGCCTCCCTTGTGCGTGGCAGCATCCAGGAGAGGAATACATTGATGAGAAGAATGTGAATTACCAGACACACTCAAGTTTCAATTCCTATTTTTTTATATTATGCCATCCCTGTTATTTGAAGCTTTGCCTGATGGCTAGGATATAATTTAATGTGGTTCTATTTAATCTATTACAGGTGAAATTATTTAAAGTCAAAATGACTTCAGTGTAATCTGATTTTCCAGAGACAGGAATGTAATAAAATAGTCATTTAGTATCATAATCATATTCTTTCCAAAGACTAAACCCAGAATTTAAAAAAAAAATTGGGAGGAGTAGACTGAGGTATCAGAAGAAATTGAAAATAACATTTTAGGAAGCTCTCATTTGGAAAAAAAGTAGGAGAATGAGAAGTTTGAAAAAATTTCACTGGTAAATTCTGAAATGAACAAATTTAATTAAATATAAATGCTCCAGGCAGAGTATAATAATTCAGATGTTATGAGCAGATTCCAGCCAAGTTCTGATATCTAGAAATTGTTAGCAAACCTTGATTGCGTTAACAACCTTGAGAGTCGGATGTGCTGGTATCCACCTGTAATCCCAGCAGCTTGGGAAGCTGAGGCTGGAGGATGGCGATTTCAAAACCAGCCTCCGTAATTTAGCAAGACCCTGTCTCTAAAAAATGTGTGTAATGGACTGGTGATGTGGCTCAGTGGTTAAGTGCCCCTACGTTCAATCCCTGCTATCAAAGAACAAATAAATAAGTAACCTTGAGAAACATGTATCCAGGGAAAGTGAGGACCCACAGGTAGAAATGGCAAAATTGTTTTCTACAGGACGAGTGGATGCACTCACTCAACAGTATGAGAAAATGAAGCTTCCATCTTGTGCTCCGCTCACATAACAACAACGTTATTTCATAGTGAACAAGGACTGTTAGAGATGAAAACGTAATATTGATGTTTTTCATAGTTTGGGGAAAATAATAAAACCTGAGCGAAGGTAATTGATGATTTGGCATGATAGCCATGGTACCCCACTTCCCCACCAGGGCCACAGTGAACAGCTCCTTTAGGGGTAGAAGAGGTCCTGTCCGTCATACCTCTGGGGAGCAAAGAGTTTCAAAACCGCTGGGTTTCCAGCTTTTTTGATGTGACACCCTATGTGTATCATATCATGCTTCAGTCTTTCCTTGATTTTGAGCCGGTAGATCTACCAATGTACTGTTTCCACATTTCAACTGTTAAATAAACTTAATATACATACTCTGTTCCCATTCCTCGAAGCTTTTTAGGAAGTTCTGAAATTTTAAGAACAAGAAAAACCATGTAAGAATGTCCAACTGAGAAAAGTAGGACTGAACATTTTCAGGTCCTTCAGTTAAGCAGATCTCATGCTAAACGAATTTCAAGAATGACTACCTAAAATCTGCTTTATCTTTTGAGCTATAGTTCAAACACTTCCTCTGCCCTAAAACAAAAGTAATCTGTCTTCCTGATGTTCCTGTAGCATATGGCAGCACCGCCATTTATTATCTATCTATCTATTTATTTGTTTATTAGTTTGCATTTTTATTTTCATTAGTGATTTTTAAACATTATGCTCTCTTGAGAAGCAAATACATATATATCCAATAATAAATGAAGATACGTAACTTAGACAAAAATGGATAGTATCTAACTTTTTTATAGTTTTTAATAGCTGAGTCTTTAATTTTATTATTGCATTATAGTTGTACGCAATGATGGGATTTGTTGTCATATATTCCTAAATGCACACAATGCAGCAATACAATTTGTTCAGTATCCCCCCCACCACTGCCATTTAAATTCAGTTTGTTCTTTTTCTGTGTTTTTGTATCCATCATTCCCTGCAGCACCTTGCATAGTACCTAATGCATAGTTGCTTCTCAGTAAAGTTTTAATGAATGCAAAAGAAAGGGCAAAAAGGAAAGATAATTTTGGATTGTATATAGTTCTTATTTTGGGTCAGAACAAAGTTTGAAATGTATCTCCAGGTGGAGATGCAAGAAAAATGTATAAAATGGATGTATAATGACCATCAGGTTAAAGAGTTATCTTTAATCATGAATATGCAAAAAAACAGGCAACGTTCAACTACATGGAGAGATGACTTGTTTATGAAGTTAGCAGAGGAAGCATTCAGTGGTTGCTCCGTGAAGGCATGTTTGTCTGACAGCAGAAATGTGGATAGCGCTAGGAGCCATGGTGCATGCCTGTAATCCCAGCAGCTCAGGAGGCTGAGGCAACCCTGATAGGATCGAGGAGCTTTGCTTTAGCCTGTCTACACTAAATCCAATTTCTCTGAGTCTAGCCCAGATCTTTTCCCAAGATTTAAGCTGCCACATCACTACCCTGCATAAAGGTCTTTAGCAGCTGCTTATTGCTTATAAGGTGAAGTCCAAGTGCCTGTATGCTTGATCCATCCCTCTTCCCCTTGCTCTTCCTTCTAGTGCATTGCAAGGTCCAGGAGATGCGGTCCCCAGCCTCTGGGCCCACTGTTTCCACCTCAGGACGGTAGCTGTACACCTGAACGATGTGCTCTGATTTTCACACCTCCATGCTTTTCTTTACGCTCTCTGTGCTGCTTGGATTCTCTTCCTCTCCCAGTCTCATACCCATTCATCTATTCCCTCTCCTTTTCCAGTCCTTAGCTCCTGAGCTCCAGCTTTCAGAAACTTGCCTGCCTCTTCTGCGTTCCTTCCTGGTGTGTAAACCCCCAGCCTATTTCCGTTGTTGGATTCTTCATGTTTCTGTATGTTTGTCTCCATCACACTGCGTACTTCTTGAGCTCATTGACTATATGGCTCATTTGTCTTTTGGTGCATAGCAGAGTGCTTAGCAGATAGGCAGGAATGAATGAAATGCCTGTATTCTTTTTACTCTTGAAAAGCCTGCTTATACCTTAAAGTCAGTATGTACAAAGTGAAAACCACTATTTAAATCCCCTAAGCATCTTCTCAGGTTCTCCAATCTGTGCAGTAATTTCATATATCAAAAGACTTGCAACCTGAGCTGCAGTTTTCTATGTCTTTTCCCTTGCTCATCACATTCATCTGTTCCCAAGTTCAATACCTTTATTTCCATAGATGTATCATTATCTCCCTCAAAGTGCATCAGAAGGTTACTCATTGTTCTTCCTGTTTCCAATTTCTTTATCCTCCACCTACTTTGTACAATGCCATTTTTATTAAACATTACCATTATAAAACTAGTGATATCTGTTGAGTATTCAGCTATTGAAGTTAAGCAAAGAAAGGAGATCAATCATGTTATTGCCCGTTAGAGTTAACTGCAGCTAATCTGGTGTGGAGCCCAACTTTGTATGGATGTAAAGTTTAAGATCACACCATTTATACTGCGTTAGTTTTCCTATGGAAGTGTTTTGAATATTCATTTCCATGATAGTTAATAGACAAAAAGATAGCATTTTGTAAAGTAGAGCTCATTCTACTTTGTTTCAACAATGTGTATAAAACTCTGACCAAATGAAAAGCTGTTTCTGTTTTCTCTGAAGTCTTTCTTAAAAATGACTTGCATTCATTTTCCCCATGTATTGCATGTATTGTACCTCTCCTCGTTAAGTCCAGATGACTGTCCTCACCACTGAGGCCACTGTGGTTACCTGTTTTTCTTTTTTTCTTTCCTTTTCTTTGCAGTGCTGGAGGTTGAACCTAGGGACTTGCTAGCAAAGACAGTTACCCCAGTGCTTCATCTTGAGTCCCTCTCTTTCAAAGCCAACTCAAACATGTTCTCCCCTGACCTCCCAGTTAGCAGTGACATAAATCTTTACTTGGAATTTTGCTCATATTCTTCTCAGGCTGCCTTGTCCTACAGTTATTTGTATAATTCTCTTTCCCTCCTTGCACAGTGCAGATTCTGTCCACGCAGGGGAATCTTACATAATGACTTGGTGGAAGCAGTTAATACCTACCGAATGAGAGCTTCAAAAGAGGACCGAATGTTCTAACTTAATGAAGAGATCATACGAAGTAGACAGTACACTTATAGGAACTTGGGACCAGTGTGACTGTCATCAGTCACAATGAATATCTATTGCTTATGGAGAAACAGTGCCAGGGTTCTGGATTTAGGGAGACAGAAACAAATCAATCTCATAACTCTGACAATACTTTGAGAGTAAATATTGTTGAAAGCCTCTGAAGTTCATAATGCTTCTTAAGTATCAATGAAAATGTAATATTTTGGAGCACGAACGTTTCCATTTAATGGAAAATCAAAAAGAGTTGGGAGCGGGGAGTGATGGGTCAGGACTAGAGCGTAAGTTTGGGTTTAGAATAGGAAGGGACTGGTATTGCCAGTGATAATCTTCTTTTGTAAGTGCAGTAGAGGTCATTTTCTGTTACTTTAATGAGACAGAGAAAATAGGTCTTTTACATAAGGATTTGTGTGTAGAGACAGAGACCAGTTACAGTGTTATTTTAGTAGTCTAGTTCAGTTTTGTTCATCACTAAAAGAAATGTGTTTGACATTGTGACCGCGGGGAAAAAACAATGCTTTCTATCTTTCTATCATTTTTCTCTGTTCTATTCTAATGCCATTTAAAATGCTAGTTTGTACAATTGAGACCCATTAGTTGTACAGAAACTGCAAGGTGAAAACACTCATTTAGATGAATGCCAATGAAAGGGACAAGGGGGGAGATGGGCTGATGAATACTGAGGACTGATTCTTACCAGATTTTATTGTTGTATTATGTGCATATACAAATACATGACAAATTTCACCATCATGTACAATTATAATGCACCAGTGAAAACATGCAACAATACATGAATGATAAGCTCTAAATAAATATTATAGCCTTAGATGTAGAGAAGATATAACTAAAAATAATTAAGAAAATGGAAGCATAGTAAGTTGGTGATATTTGGGTTCACACACAGGGAAGAGCCATGAAAGGCAAGATTTGTTGAATAGTGGTTATTCAAGTTGAGACACAAAGTCAGGGACAGAACCAGTCCTAGGATCAACTTTGAGTTTTAAGCAGAATACATTTGTGGTGTCTATGGGAAGGTTATAATAAAGAAAGCTGTGAGTTACAGCGTTAGGAGTCAGCATGTGAGTGATAGTTAAACTTCGGGAGAGGCTGAGAGAATTGAGAGAGTTTGCATATAATGAGGAGACAGAAAACTGAGAAGTGAATCATGTAAAACCATCATGGAAGAGCATGCAGTCAAAGAAACTGAGAATTAATAATCAAATGTTGGTTCGGCAGTGCAATAATGTGGCTTCAAGAAAAAGCAGTGGATGGTAGGTATCACATGCTACTAAGGACATAATTCTCCTGCATTAGTCAACTAGGCAACCATGGTAACCTTTGTCAATATTGATCAATAGAGCGGTGTGTGGGGTGGGGGTCACGGGGAGGAAACTGCCATGATGGAGGCACAATTGGGAAGTTATAGAGATATGCAGACAAATCTCATTCCAAGGTCAATTTTAAATGGCAGAGAATAGAGATGGAAGAATGTAGACTGGACATGGGTTAAACTGCCACACTCAGCATTGTGTTTAAAATGCATAGGACAATAGTGTATTGGATCTGCCAAGAAAGGAAGAGAGATAGAGCAAACCTAAAGTGTGAAGTTCATAGTTATATATGGTCTGTTATCTGAAATTGGAACGCCATAAAGAATCAAAATAGTTCTAAGACTCGCCACTCTCCTCTTCTCTCCTAGAACAGAGCTTTCTCTCTGCATCTGCTCCTTTTTTTTTTTTTTTTTTTTTTTGACAGTCTCTCTTATTTTCCATGATCTAAAACCTAGAGGGAGCTAGTCTAATTGTCTTGTTAAAACCTATTATCAACCCGTGGCTGATCCTTTGCTTAGAGTATGGATGGCTTAGCTTTTGTTCTTGGTCCAGTGATCAGCAGGACTTACCCAAAAACTAAGCTAAAATGTTTTACCTAACTAGTGAGATACACCTTTACACAACCCACCACAAACACCTGATCAAATTTGAGCAACTCTAAATCATTTTCTTCAGCATCTTCTCTTCTTAATAGAGGACTTACTGTTGAATCACTTCAGAAAATATTTATAGTTGGGCTTGTACCAAGTATTCCATTCTTTATAGTAGTGTTTCACAGTGGGGTGATGTGATACAAATGTATCTACATGCAAACATCTTTATGCACACATCTATATATAGAGGTGCTGAGTGTATCTAAAATAGCGAACTTATTTGATAAGAATTAACCATGTTGTCCAATAATCTTAGATTATTTTGTTAGGAGTTAAGGCTTGGTACAAGTGGAATTATCATAAACTTGGTAAGTGAACAGTGGATTATGAAAGAAACAAAGTTATAATTGCTGAATATCATTTGTTTCATTTTTCCTTGCTGTGCTATAGCAGAATTTGTATGGTGCAGAAAAGACAGTGGAGTGCATTAATCTTTAAGAAGCTGCTTGCACCTCTGTTTTGAAGTAATTACTACTTCTCTAAAGCTGTCTTGAAACCATTTTTATGCCGTAAAATTAATTCATCACCTATTTCATTCTGAATACTATCATGAAATTTTGAAAACTCATTCTTTGTAAATTCTTATTGCCCAAGTATATTTGAGGAAATGAATTATCTAGTTTTTCTAAAGAACTTAATGATTGCTGTCCTTTAATATCATATCTTCACTTTTATTGCTAAGCTAAACTTAGCAGGCTTGTATTCTTATGTGAAGTATTGGCACATTGACATAGGAATGGATTAAGGAGTCTAGGACCATGGGGGTAATTCAGGTTTAAGAACAAATGCATATCATATTGTTACTTTATATTCATTTATGATTGTTCAATAGCTCAACTCCTTAAAAAAAAAAAAAAAAAGAAGTAGTCCAGGACCTAAGGAACAACCTATATTGGCACATTCTTTTGCAAGAAGTCCAGGACCTAAGGAACACCTATATTGGCACATTCTTTTGCTCTGGAAAATACTTGGAATGCCAAAAGTCACCCGGGTCCTTTTTGCAGTTCAGACAGTACTTTATGTGTGGATGAACACATTAAAATTAAAATGGAAGCAAAGGGTAAATTAAAGTATGATGAGGCATAGCAGGTTGTTGTGTGGTTAGTCATGAGAACACTTATTATTATCACTGAAAAATAACTGTCTTTTTAAAATGCCCTTTGGCTATAAATTGGTATCAAATAGCATTTTGAAACTATTGAAGTGCTGTTGTGTTCTAAAATGTTTTTATGTTTTTGTGTTTTCTGTTTTAGTTATGAAGATGGCCAAGTGGGAGACGCAAATATTAACACACAAGAAGGGGGCATTCACAAAGAGATCCTCCGAGTAATTGGTAATCAAACTGCTACTGGTTAAAGGACCACCATTTAATTAACATGATTTGAGAGCCTTCCTCGTGTTCAAAGCTGGATTTTGAACTGAAGAAGATGATAAAGTAATTTGTTGTTATTATAAACAAAATTAACCCTTTGAATACTGATTTTTTTTCTTAGTATTTCTAAGTATCTCATTAAATACCTAAGGTGGTATGAATTTATCAATTGTAGGGGTATGGAATCTAGTAATAAAAGTACAACAGCACGTAAACTGAAGTTTGGGTTGCATACACAATAAACAGATTGAAAAAACAGTTTTGTGCTGATATTTTTATATTACATTCTTTAATTGGACATTTGGTATTATATACCGACATTTTAGGGTACCAAACTAGAATTGAGAACATTTTATAATGGCATCTAAATCTGTCATATACTTTGCAATAAGTGTAATGTTTGCACATTCTGATGTGCTGTATAATTAGTCATATGAACATTCGAATGTTTTGGGGGAAGGATATTGTCTATTCACCTATTTTTCCTTATTAAAAAAACAATTAGGTCCTAGGAGCAATGCTTTGCCAAAAGTGTGTAATATACATATGTAGATTCACATGTGTGGTTGTGTGTATGTGTGTGCATATTCACACATACAAATTTTGACAGAAGAAGAAATGGCATAGCTTACCTTTCTATCGTCAATGAAGAGAATATTCAGTAAGCAGTAATTCTGGACAGAAACCAAGATATGAGCCAAATTTACCACTACTTGTTCACAGAAAGTATTTGCAGACAATTTTTTGTTCAATTTGTTTAAACAAATATCCCTTTAGTTAAATCATTTAAACTATTACTTAAAATCATAATTTGGGCAATATCAGTGCCCCATCGGGCTAATTCTAGATTCAAATGATGGTGTATTTAAAAGAAGGGCCTCAGAATGGAAACAGTGTATACTTTTTATTTCTTACAGTGAAACATTTTTTAATATTTATTTATACCACATCAGCTTTTTAAATATTTGTTCATCTAATAGCTCTGCTTATTTTTTTCATATTGAGAAAGAAGACAAACTTTGAAGCTTCTTTTATATTAAAAGAATACAAATACGTTTATAGAGAACAATAACACCAGCTCTCAGCATTTCCCTTTCAAGAGTCATGTGCTCATCAAAATCCTTTCTATTTCTTTGAGTCCTAGAGTTCTTAATTCAAGTTTTAACTGGCAGTGTTTATTTTGCTACATGATGTATTTGGAATCAGGCCATTCATGAAAGCAGTTTAATTAGTGAGTCTGCCATTCCATTCAAATTCTGAATCGAGGCTCCTATCTGATTTTAATTTATGTGGAAATAAAAAATACCAATGTACAGTCTTTTGCAAGTATAATGTGATGGCTTCTGTATTTATTCCCTCTGTCTGGCATAAAAGGTGAGAAAAGGTCATACATATTGAGAGGGGCTGCAGTTCAGAAAGTGTTTACTAATCATTTGTTTTTCTTATACTGTAAATAATATGCCACTTATTTCTGCAAAAAAAAGTCTCAAAAAGGTTGGGATAATAATCATTTTTATAGTATTGACTTAAAATATTGTTTTGACTGGTGCCTCTGAACTCAGGGTCGGACTGAGGGATGATGTTAATAAGGTAGGACCAACCAGTTCAGTGTTCTGTGAGCAGTTGTTTGAAGACTTCAGGACAAGAGGACTATTTGCTTCTTTCTGCCAAGACTCCCCTAGTCTCCCATATCATTGTAAATATATTTTAGAAACATTTTTCATCAACAAAATTAGTTTTTTTTTTTTCAAATTAATTTTGTTGGACATTCTGTATATGACAGATATGAAGATGTAATGCCAGGATTTGGGAGCTGAAGTCTTACAATCCCCACCTGTTAGGCCACTGTGACCACTGAGGCCCCTCCAGACTGTGGAAGACCTCCCTGCTTAATATGAAAGCCCCTCACCAAATCCGTAGTGGCTTCACTTAATAGAGTGATCTGTAAGGAACACACAGAATCAGAACTGGAAGGGAGACATTTAGGGGAGAGAAAATGACATGATAAAAATCTCTACTGCCAATTGAAGAAGAAAATAGATTCACATATACAAGAAAGAAGTTGCTTGTTCAGTGCTCACTAAATACAATAGAGGAATAGGCTTCTTTTATGATAAAAAAAAGTATAAGGATCGTTAGTTGAATTGTATTTCTATACAGAAGGACAGATTTTGTTTTAAAAAATTGTGTCAGAACTATTGCAAGCAAAAATACTTTAAGGAGAACTGGTCTTTTAATTGAACTCTTTGAAACTGGGAATGCTATAATAACGGATGAAAATACTATCTTAATTTCTAAAGAATCTAATTTCCTTTAATACCATTAGTAAATGCATATCATGCTTCTAAAATTCAACAGGTTCTTACACACTATTATCACGCCAGTCACCCCATCAAGATATCTGTTGACTTATTTGGTGATTTCAACATTTGCTGTTGCCTTTTAATCCTTGTTGGAAATCTGTGAACTGATGCTTTATAATACTTTCATTACTTCTGTAGCAGTTACTAACCAACTGAGCAAAGGCTAGCATTATCATTCTTGAAGTAGCAGACCCTTAATTTATTGGTTCTTCTTTTTCCTGCATAAGAAAGGGAGGGAAATTATTTATCATTTGAGAAGGGGGGAAAAAGAAAAATATGCTAATAATGCTGTGGGGTAGAACGCATTCCATTAAGCATTTTTGATGCCTTGGAATGCATTATGTTGAAAAAAATTATTTTTGTTCAATAAATCTCAGACAAATGTTGGATTTTAATGTTATCCTTCAGATAACTGTCAAGTACTGTGTAGTAAGAGAAACCAACCCAAACATCTATTAATGCTATGAATGCTTCTTTTGAAAACTGAAGTGGTCAGGGAAGAAATTCCTCAGTTCTCACCTTTGCTAAAAGAAAACTTAGTGTGCAAGTCTTTGAATATTCAAATAAATGTCACTGAAAGAATTTAGCAGTACTTTCTATAATAAAAATATATTTTGAAACTATTAGAACATTGAGGTTTCAGAAAGTTTTGAGGAAAGACTCATCTTGCTTGTGAAGGAGTCAGGATACTGTTATCAGAGGGTATATCATATGTAATGATGGACCACACAACCTCAGACCACCTGCCATCCTAAATATACGAATTACATGGTGGCATTTGAAGCACATTTTAAAACACCATGGGCTATTGTCTTGCGAAATTCTTCATTACAGCACTACCTCAAGACAAATGATGGACTGCTTGATAAGGTAAATTGGGTTTCCAGTGTAAGGATCAAATAAAACCTTACAAATAGTAGTCATCAAATAATTCAACAGGTAACCCTGTGCCGCCCATAGGTGTCAGTTACTTCTTAGCTGGTGATGCTGACATAGTTAACAGTGAGTTGGTCAAAAGGGTTTCAAGCTGCAAAATTTTAAATTAATTAATTCCTTTAAAGATTTGTCATCTACATGGGACAACTTTATGTCCATTCACCTAAAGCTACAAACAGTTCAAGGATAAAAATCTATGCCAGAATGGCAGCCTGAGTATTCAAGTACTTTGGCATTTAATGCCTGCAAAATTTTTGTCCAATTACGTATGGATTTGATGTATATTATTACCTAGCAAATTTTTCTTGGGAATTTTGTACACACTATGAAATAGAGAATAAGTTTTTGTAGGTCAAAGGTATTTCAAGTAGTTTTTAGACAAAATATACCCATGAGTGTGAAAAAGCTTGTTGAAGACTAGATTACATTACACATTTACCTGCAAGTCAGTAAAAAATAGTGCTTATTTACCTAGTCTACATAATTTAATGTTCTAAAAATATTTTCCTCAATCTGCCCAAGATTTAATGTATCATTTGAGGTTTTAAAAAATGTAGCCACTCCTTTATGTAAACATTAAGATATGCCTATGTTTCTTTAACTACACAAGTTTCTTTACAATAAATTTCTTGACTTTTGTGCACAAAATAGTATTGCAACCCGCTATTTAGCCTTTGGTGCCTTAGAGTTATTATAAATATTTAACGATATGTACATAATGTAAATATTGCCAAGAGATCACTAAGGCCAAATATTTTCTCTATTCGCTTTTTATTGCACTTGCTTTTCTATTGCTACTCAAGCCTCTTTTATCCAGCTTTGTAATAGTTCTAACATTGTAGCCAATGTAAATGTTTACTTTCAATAAATCTGAATTTGTTCAACAAATATGGTATATGTGGGCAGTATTTTGAAGCCTCGCGTAGGCCTTAGATACTCTTTTTGATTCATCTTGCTTCTGGGAACTACGTAGCAGAAGGTCTCCACAGACTGTCAAAAATGATGTCACCCTTTTCACTTAAAAGTACTTTTTAAAATAAGGGGAAAAAAGGAAAAGCTCTTACCACTATTCCTCATAGGTTTAATTGGTCACGAGAGTGCCGTTTTAATTTCAAATTCTGTCAAGAAGTAGAGGGTTCAGACAAAGGATTTTTTTTTGCATATTTTGCATGCTTCAATTATTTATAATGTCTCATTTCAAGTGAACAGAACTGAATTTTGCAAGCATTTTTGACCTGCTCTAAATAATTGGGAAATGATTTTGAAAGCACACCTTTTTACAAATTATATCTCATTAACAGAATAAGAAATCTCCCATAAATAAATGATTCTTTCAATACATTAATGGTAAACACTTATGAGGAGCTAACTTTATATAGTCCCACAATAAAATAATTTTTTACTCAGTGTACTTTTACAGCAGAGATACTTGGAACAATAAACTTGTATTTTTTGAGTTGATTTCAGTTACTTTTGAAGTCCTTATTGAGAATTCCATATGCATCTTCACCATTATTGTAAGGACTTGGAGAGTGTTAGATTTTGTGTTGCCCTTCAGTAGCCTTCAATCTATTTGTGAAAATCAAGTAGTCATGTTTGGAAATTATACTAGAATCCCACAAGGCCAGTGAAGCTTTGGAAAAGACAAACAGTAGCTACGCCTGGGTAAGGAAGAGATCATCTGTATCGTGGTGTACCGCAGAGGGCCTCTGACGTCCGCAGGACATTCAAAATACTAGAGACTCCCCAACCTTGTTAGTACTCAAGCAACAATGGAGGGACACTTGGCATATGAGGAAACAGGCTTGAAGATGCAGTGATCTTGAGTGAACTGATAAAAACTGTTTTTTTGCATTCATTAAAATGGAAACTGAACTCCCAATGCAGTCTTGAGTTTCTGAGTTCATGCTAAGGAGCAGTAAGTTCGTCATTTCCACTTAACTCATTTAGCCGATGCGTCTCACAGTTCTAACAGTTTAATACTGACTGTCCAGCCCTTCCATTAAATATCCAAATGCATACTAGGTTTTTAACAAGTATTTCTAAAATAATTTTAATGAAGACACCTTTGTTATTAATCATTCATGTTATGAGTTTTATATTTTTGCTGATTCTTGGCATTTTGGTGACTTTTTGATATGGCAGGATCTTACCAGGTTCTGCAGGATCACATTCTCCAGCACTTGAGCCTACTTCTCCCAGAAGCTGGCCAGTGTATAGTTCTGAGCCTTAGATTAATTCACTTTCCCCATTCTCCCTCCTACCCTGTAATGCCTACTGGCTAGACTGATGGAAGTTTCTGTGTTTTTAATGTTAGGCTGCTTTATTGTAAGAGCACTTTTAAGAATCACTGAGAACTTGATTTGGCCTCTGCTGTTCTCAAATTCTAGGTCCCTTTTAAATTCAAATATTAATTACTTACAGCTTGTATTCAAGTAGACACATTTTCAAAGAAATCAAACATACAGTTTAAAACTCATATCATCTTGAATTTCATATAAGAGAAGTTTTTGATAAGACAGGATTTTTTTTCTTTTTTTTTTTTTTTTGGCACCAGAGATAAGAAGGACTTTTAATTAGTCCTGAAATCACTGAAGCAAAAATCTGATAAAGTATTCTGATTTCTTTTACAATCTCCCAAAACACACAATTGTATAGGGAAAAAAATAATTCTACATATAGGGTATGAAATTATAAATTCAAACTTAGAGATAGGAGTTAACACTGTCACTCTTTAAAAGTTTATGAATAGCCAATCAAAATCAGCAGGGTGTCTGATTTTCAAGTAGATAACAGGACTGTGTAGTGTCTTGAAATGTCCTCAGAAGGCTCTAGACAGGATTTATTTTATGTAACACTGAAGAATACTTTCACATGGATTGTCTAATTTCCCCTTCAAAATAACTATGAAATATACTAGTATCCTTGCCAAAGAGTTTGCTATGCTCCCAACATAGTGTCAGGGTTCCTGAGTCCCACTGCTGAGCTCTTTCTTATATGCCAGATTTATTATTGCTGAGATTCTAGCTTAGCAAAACATAATAGCAAGGGTAAGAATTACTGTAGACTAGTGGGGAATTGATGAGGGGGGGTCTCTCTGATTCTCTTGGAAAAGCTTTATCAACAAAATGTGGAACACCATTGCTTAGACAGGGCTGGTTTTACTCTGCAGAGCTTGGAAGGAGTCTGCACCCAATGTAACAGGCAATGAGGGACAGTTACATCATATGAGTGACATCTTGAAGGGGGTTTTGCAAGCATTCAGAAAGGATTTGAGAGGGGTAGAAGCAATAAGAAATGTTGGACATTGTTATAAATCTGACAGGAACAAAGGCCAAGAGAAGAGAAACTGAGATAAAGAATAGATTAAAAAAAAGAGAGCATTAGGAAAAAGTGGTCAATTAGGAAACAAGATACCCAGTTTGTATATATAAAGGGATAACTATAACTTGGGAATATTTCTCTCTTGACTTTCTATTAGAGCACAGTTAAGATTTTCCTGTATCTTTTGAGTATTCAGAGGGTAAAAGAAGGCTAAAGATAGGTGGCCCGTTAAGCTACACCAAGAGGTCCATGTTCAGGCAGGTGGAGGAGAAATGTAGAGGAGGGATGTTCTGAGCCGCGTGGGGACACCCTTGAGAAGGGAACTCTTCTCCACCTGTGAAACCGGGCTTTCTATATATTGGGATCTGTAAAACAGTGGTTGCAATGGCTTAGTAAGTCTCATGTCTGTCTGATTTATCATTTCCTATATCAGATTGTCAAATTTGTGTGTATTGTTTGTGTTGCATTGTAGTCTGGGGAACACTCTACCTGGGATGGTGTTTTCTTACTGTTTATGCTCTTCTTGGAAGACACACCAGTGTGAATGTTACCAGCTCCCACCTGTAGCCTAATGACCTTAATAGGCAGCTGTTACTACTCTCTATCCCCTGAGCTGCAAAATCATGATATCAATATCACCAAGCAAACATGTCTTTCTGAATGTTCCAGATACCTTGAATAAACCAACCAATGCCCCTGATCCTCACTGTTCTCTTTCATGTCTATCAGTGAATCCATGAATGGCCACACCTGCTGCTTTAAGCCAGGAGACAAGTACTTTTTATTCAATTCCACAATCAACAGCCGAGCCCCTGTTATTTTCTTTTAATGCATCTTAATTGTGCTCAGTTACGTTGACCTCTAACATTCTTTGTTAGGTTTTAAGTGCGTTTTATTTAAAAATGTCTCTATTTTTACTGAGTCCAGTGCCATTTGCCAGGAACAGATTCAGGTAGAACATAAGTACAGGCTTAGGGCTGGTAAGATCCTGGATGTCTCTGTAAGACTCTTGATTCTGCTGAACAACCCTACAAACACTACCTGGATTTCCATAGTGATCAGATGCAGCAACTGAAGGGTTAACTCAGTACCCATTGATGCTTTTCCCTGTGCTATGTCTCTGCTAAATAGGCAACTAAGTGTTTTTAATTTGAGAGTGTCTCTATCCCCCCACAACCCTCCACCCTTTATAATGTTGAAATTAAGTGATCCAAAACATAGATTTGATTTTGTAACTCGCCTAAAATCTTTGAATGTATCCCAATTTCTCAACTCAGTGAAAATTCACACTTGACCCTCCACCACCTTGCCCTTGTGTCCCTCTTCCTTCACCATCTTTATACTTGGCATTGGAATCCCATGCATCTTCAAAAACTCTGAGAACAGCCCACTGTTTCTCATATCCTCCCACTTCCTCTTTGCCCCTGCCCCACCTCCAACTTCTCATGCCCCTCTCTGTGCTTTCACTTCTTCCCAAAGCGTCCTTGGTATTTGTAGTCCACACTAGATGGTTCTTGTCAATCTTGTGAGAGCATTTGACCATGGTTCATAAACCTCACTTGGTGCACATCATTGAAAGGGGTTTGTTGCTTTTTTTTGTTTCTTCCCTCGGCCAACCTCTCTCCACACCACCAAGCACAGATTATGTCCAGTACCTAGTGCACAGGTAGCACTTGCGGGGCACAATCACATAGAGATGTCTACCTGACAACGGTGGACTTCAAACTAGGTGCTTTTAAAGCTGGAAATCTTTAAGATATGTCTTCTGATTGGCACACAATATATTCCTAAATCTAAATAAATACAGGGTGAAAATATAGCAAGCCAAAGTTATTTTCTCCATTGTCACCATTGCCATTGTCAACATCCTGAACGCTAACTCCATCTCTGTCACCTACACAAAATATAAGAATCTCTAAGAGTTTGAGAACATCCACTCTATATCACCCTTGAAGTAAATATTTTCATCTTAAGTTTGGAGCAAGTAGTACCGGACTGGAAGGTCATTTTGAGGTCCCAGAACAAAACATAAAACCAGATACTTACAAATTTATAATTTAATGTCAGTAATTTGCATACCCAAAGGATCATTGCTTTGCTAAATAATTACATTAAATAATGAGCTTTCCCAGCATATTTCAGAGTTCATTTACAGGTCATTAACTACTTGACATGAAAGAAAGTGAAGTACTTTAAACTATAGGACTAATATGACCAATAAAAATAAATCAGTGGTGGAATTAAATGTACCTATAATTATAAGTCAATGGGAAAATAAGGCTCCTTCCAAAGAAATTGCAATCCTCTAACATGGTGTAAATTGTAACAAACCTGAATTTTATTACATGTAGTGCTCTGTGACATCTAACTTAGTCTTTGCAACTGTGTAATTGGGAACATTTGTATTCTTTATGTGTTTCCTGGTTCACTTCTGGGAAACATATTTCCTGATAGTTGGAAGGTTCCAGCAAAGTCAATTTTCTGGTTTCGTACAGCAGTCCTGGAGAAGTTTACTTTCTGCATTTTATTATTTGTAATCTTTTTTTCCCTTGAGTTGATGCCTGTTTCAAATCTACCCATAATTCAAGGTCAAGCTCAGGTACCCTCAGGTACATGAATACTTTGATTATCCAGCACAAAAGATGTCTACCTGCTCCAAATTTTGGAAACACTTTATGTAATTCTTTTGAAGGCCTGATTTATAGGTATCACTATTTCTAGGGGTTTTGTGTTTTTTTTAATCACATTCCTCAGCACTACACTCTACCATCACCAATTATCTTTATTAATACTATGTTTAATTATGTAAATTTAATTTTCTGAACACTGTTTATTTTTGCTACTGGAGATTGAACAGAACATAGGGTAGATTTACTATTGAGCAGAATCCCCAGCCCTTTTTCTTTGTTTTGTTTTTTTTCCTTTTGAGACAGGGTATTGTTAAATTGCTGAGGCTGACCTCAAACTTCATAACTTCCCTTCTTAACGTCCAGAGTCACTGGGAGTACAGGTGCCCACCACCACACCCTGATGTTTCGATTTTTAAAATCTTGCAATTCAATAAAATTCACATTCCTATTGATATTGTTAAAAAGATACCCGAAGAGTGAGTTCGGCCCCTTCAGACTGAAGGTGATCACTGTCTTTATCTCTTTAATACATTTTCCACTTCCACCACAACAGGATGAGTTGGAGGAATTAATAGGGCAGTGTTGCCATTGAATTTCTTTTTTTTTTTTTTTAAAGAGAGAGGGACAGTGAGAGAGACAGAGAAAGAGAAACAACTTTATTTAGTTTTTCACATGGCCTTCGTTGCTCCAACGCTTAGTTGCGTACGGGGTGCTGGGGTTTGAACCCAGGTCCTCGTGCTTGCCAGGCAAGCGCTGAAACCACTGAGCCACCGCTCCAGCCCGCCATTAAATTTCTTAAAGTGACAATTTAATAAATAACAAATCCGCGATTTTCTTTCCATCCTCTTTGTGAGTTTCCTTAACTTGCTGCAGGTAGAGGAAACTGGTTGTACATAGAATGTGAGGCAGGATACTAAATTGCTCATCTGACATCCAGACAGCATCTGACAACTGCACAGCTCATCTTTTAATATGCAAATGTTTAAAATTATGTGCAAGCACACACAAAATTTCATGAGCCTATTTTGTTCTGTAATAATGATCTGATATCTCTTTGTAGGGGTCAAGTCAGCTATTTCAACTTGCATGATTCTGAAAATGAGGGTTTAGAAGAGTGACTGACATTTTCCTTTCCAAATAGCATGCTGATGTCTTATTACCTTATTCCAGTTCATAGCACCCGCATTCCTGATATTATCAGGCTGAAAACCACTCTCTTGCCCACCACATGTACTTGGTTCCCAAGAACTGCAAGTATCCATCCAGAATCTCTGATTCCCTTGGAAGGCTACAGTATTTGCCGCCTGTAATGTTTTGCTATCTATTCATAGGAAATGTACCAGCCTCTAACAGGTGTTCTCTGGAAGCCCATCCTTCACCTTCCAGACATGGTTATTGCCTTAAACGAATGTGCAGTGTGCAAGAGTATAGTAAGAGGCGGCTACAATTTAGTATGATGCATAGTACCAACAGGTGCATGGAAGACCTTGTCAAGATACTGTCCTGCTGAAAAGACCTTGTGGTTTCCATAACTGTATGGATGTACCTCCATAGCATACATAGCACATCAGCCTTCATGGAGAAACTGAGTGGTTCTCCACGTTTATTTAAATGTGACAAAATTTTTCACTTCCCTTTTATTTTCACCAGAGCCACTGTCCCCGTTAGTTCATGAATCCACAAAATCCTGTACTCTCTTAATTCTATGCCTTTCCTCACCTTGTGGCCTTCAGCTGGAGTAGTTCTACCCAGTTCCTCTGGCAGTTCAGTAGGGCTTCCTTTCTTTAAAATCAGAGGAAATGTT
The DNA here is from genome assembly GCA_004027875.1 of Aplodontia rufa. NCBI lineage: Eukaryota > Metazoa > Chordata > Mammalia > Rodentia > Aplodontiidae > Aplodontia > Aplodontia rufa. Next base: position 11,871 of record PVKS010001372.1, on the reverse strand, counting down.
TTTAAAGCCTCTTTCAGTGTGTGATGTCATTCTGTGTGCATTGTCATGGCTGTTAATGCAAAGACTCCTTATGGGGACAGCACATTCTTCTCCAGCAAGATCTTCTCTGGGCTTGCTTCACTTCTTAGGCTAGACTGTAAGCTGCTCTAGGTTAGAAGTCGTGCATACTTTTATTTGTTGGCATCGTCCACACTACAAGTAAGTCAGCAAATATTTTTGATTAATAAATTTAAAAGTAATTTAAAAACTTTGCAGGCAAAGCAGTATTAGTCTATGTGGCAGGCATTTTCTTAAATGATTTCTGCCTTTCCAGTCCACTGATACCAAATAGCAAATTGTATATAGCAAAATGGTTGGCTTTTGGGCAGACAGTAACTGGAAGTCTTCTTACATTAAAGAAAAAGAGAGAGAGAGATGAGAGAAAATAATTAACCCCCAGCCTGATCTGGTGGTTTTGTTTCCTACTTTACCTAGAAAGAACAGTGATCTGATTATCTTCCGCATAACCTGTTTCTCGCATTACAGTCCTGTTTCAGCCTCAGTTGTGAAATTCTCAAGAGATTTTCTAAGGCAGAAATTTATTTTGTCATATTAGAGGAAACTACTTCTTTCCTTTGGGTATCCATGTGGGTACTTTTTTTTTTTTTTTTTTTTAATAAGGATGAGGAAGTGGACAGCAGGGGGAAGTGAGGAGGTTGAGTTTCATCCAATGCACAGCCAACAGAGGATGGGAGCCCGGGTCAGAAGCCGCAGTGAGAAGGCCTCTTGGGTCATCCGGGAGCCCTTTGAAGCTAGCAGGTGCATGGAGAGAAATTTACTTAGTCCCTCTCTGTTGGCTCTGACTGACCCACACTTATTTCTCATTGCAACTTTCTATAAACAATAGTGGGCTTTTGTTTACATATTCAGTAACTTTCTTGGTTTTCTCCATATTTCTGCTGCTGTTTCTTTTAAATCATCTAGCTATTTGTGTCAAAAAATCTGTGTTTACTTCCTGTTTTTTTATTTTATTTATAACCTTTATAAATAAGCATTTTCTGAGCATATCACCTCACTTTTGTCCACATCTGCACCTCTACAACCATGCTCCAAGCATATTTGTTGACATCTTGACAAAAACGTCAGTCTGGAGGGCAACAAGGTGAATGGATGGCCCGTCCTGGGTTGTGACACTATTGACAAGGTAGCATCATCTTGGGAATCCAGGTAGCCAGCACGATTTTTCCTGTGACCACCAACAGACCTCACAACAGCAGAGGTCAAAGCGAAATGTTTCCAGTCGGTGACAGTGACTGACATTTAATAGAGTTGGCAAAGACAAGAAGTTAAATATTAAGTCCAGACTACACGATATCAACTTCTCTTCTCGGCACAACAGAACTCTCTAGAGTGTTCAGTTCATCAAAGAAAAACTGTGTCTCATTTTTGCCTTTTTGTTTTCCCAGAAAGTGCAGGATGGTGTATTAGACACAAGGTGTGCAATAGACTCTGTAATTCATTTTACTGTTTTTTTCTAAGAGTTCTAGGCCTTACCTAGTTTGATCTCTCCCATCTATCCAACCTTATATTCCACTGTCTCTCCCCCTTCATCCTGATTTCTGCCATTTTTCTTTTTATTTCCTGTCCCATCAACACACCATGAGCCCTTTTCCTCTTGTGAGGCTCCCAAGTTATCCTCCCTGTTCAGAGGATCCTCTTCCCTCTTCCCCTCTTTTCCATGACAAATCTCCTATCTGTACAGCAGGTCTGCCCTGGGCTCCAGCTGCTCCGTGAACTCTTGCCAGGCTACTGTTTGGAGGCGCTCTGTGAAGTTTTAATGATTTTCCACTTAGTATTTCATGAAGTCTTGAGTTAGCGGAGGGTACATTATTTTATTCTAGATGCAAAGTTTGGCATAGAATATGCATTCAATCAATTACTGAATGGACAAACTGAGTTGGTCATGAGTAAGTTAGGGTACGATGAAGACTAGGTGTGTAGTAAAAAGTACATATCATTTCATTACACTTCTTTGCACACAGCATGTGGATGTACTTCTATTTAAAGTTATGTCACTAACGTAACTGTTTATAATAATGCCTCTTGGTGCTTTGTGAGGTCAATTCCTGGAGGGACTTATCATGCCAGTGTCTGTTACAGAGCAGGCACTCCATATACCCAACAAATTAACTAGCCAGGCATGCAGAACTAAATTAATATATGCCAACAAGAAGATCAAATTTAGAGTCTCTAAGAGGTACTCAAGCCTGTTTGGGAATTATGTCCTATGTTGAAAATATTCCTGCAGGTTCCACAGAAGAGCATTTGGACCCACAAGGGCGCTTGAAGAAAGGAGAGGAGGCCTTTTAAGCAATGGGAATGACGTGGGCAGAAGTGCTCACAACGTGCCAGCTTCAGCAAGCTCGAGCTCAGCTCTCTGTTCAGGTTATGCCCTTTCGGTGCCTGGACTTGGGTCTTACTTTGCCGCCCTCTGCATTTACTTTGAATTTGTCTTTCTCGTTTGCTGGTTGCTAGTGTCTACTCCACTGTCCTGTGAAGCTCAAGTTAACCTAAAATGCAAACTGCAGTGGACAGAAAGGGACAAAGGCCGGAGAAACGCTGGCGGCGGAGAGCTGCCTGCAGCACTACTTACCCCTGATGGAAATTAGGGCTTGTCTAGTACGATGTAGAAAGCAGCTTGAGGCATTTCACTGCATCTCAATATAACAACAACAACAAAATGTCAGATGCTAGTCCATTTACTCTGCTAGACACTGAGTGGACACAAGGGTGATCATCCCTCAGTCCTTGTCCTTTGGAATGAACTCAGATTTTTGAGGCGTAAAAGAAAACATCATAGAAAATGCAGGTAGAACTCATGCCCACAAGTGAAATGGAAGCTGTGCTGTGTTTACTGCGTATCTGGCTCTCAACCTGATATCCATTATCTATCTTGTATGATTTGTCTCGTACATCAGTTAAGTCAATCAAGATGTGTATTTGCCTACTATGCATAATTACTATGTAAGGAGTTAGGAATGCAGAGATAAATAATGAGATGCTTGTACGATTCATGAGGACGGAGAACCCTCTTCTGATGTGTTCACCACTGTGCCAGTATGGGCACATTTGCCCTCAGATCCATTCAGTACCTTCTGCTGTTGTGTACTGTATCTCGGGGGAAGTAAATCTACAGAATGAGTTTGTCATGCTCTTTTATTAGGTGGCTTCCTAATGGACTTGAACAATGGAGGCGCTACAGGCAGACTGAAGAACAGGAGAAGGAGAAGCCAAGTGTGTGTGTGTCCCTCTGTTTGTTCCTCTGGTGGGACCTCCAGCAGGGGCTGCTTTTGCCTGTCCCCAAGAGTCTCCTGCAGGCACGTGGACTGGTTCCAGGTTTCCCAAGGGTCAGCCCACCCCTTGGGCTCTTTTTTCTCTGCTTCATTCAGTTTCTCTCCTCTTGGGACGCTCATGATTCCCTGAAATTCTTGATTTCTGGTCTGTCTGCCTCTCCTTGTCCTGTTGGAATTCTAGTCTTTACCAAACACCCTAGGTTGAATCCCTTCTGTTGTAAATATTCAAAAAGTTTTGTACTTTAGACTCTGACTAATATAACTGCAGTATTCCTTGGGCCTAGAACAGTGTATGTACCCCATATTTTTTGTAAGCCTATCACATGTTTAAATGAATAAATGGGAAACATGAGTCTACAGGTTATTATATGCATTAGAAATGATAAAATGAATGTACACTAGTGGAAAGTAGAAGAAAAGGAATTTCTTGGTGTCCTTTGAGACTTTAGGGTCTGGAAGAAGAAATTGCCAGGGGAGAAATAGTTAATGTGCTTTCCAAGTGTGAGAGACCACATGAATAAGAAAAGAGAAAGGAAAAGAGAAAGGAAGTGTGCTCAGGGACCACACACATAGCTGTAGTATCAAGTTCCTGCTGGTGATTGTGAAATTAAGCTAAAAGATGATCAGGTCTAGATTACGAAGTACCTCATGTCCACACTGAAGAGTTTGGATTTATCCTGCAGAATTATTGAAAAATTGGAAGTGAGAAAATTACATAAATCTTATGCCTTTTATGATCACTTTAATTTACACACTTTACTTGCTTATTTTTTTGTTCCCAAAGACAAGTCACTGCAATATTTCACCTACTTGATTTTCGGTGACAATGATCATTTTGGTTTGAAGATGCTTTTATGAATACTAATTAGATAATACCCTCAGGTTCTATGCTATTCCATTACAGTAAAGCTCAACTATTTCTTTTTTAAGCAGTGATGCATCATCTTATAATGTCAGAGGTGTACTGCTTCACTGACTGACAGATGGCTGCAATGTGACAGTTGCCTAAGACTGTACATAGAAGAATGTCATTTACAGACTAGAATTATGGAGAAACTGGAAAAGGAGACTGCAGGGTTATCAGGCAGCTGCAGATTTTTCAGGTTTAAAAAAATTTTTTTATAAATATGATAATCTAGAACCTTTGCTAAGTATACAATAAGCCCAGAGTGCTGGAAGGAAACCCTGAGCCATTACCTATGCTTACAGATGATTCGGAGAAAGTAATAGTGACCTGAATCTGTGAAGCATAGAGATTCTGTGGGTACCAAATGCTTTGAAAGAATTTATAAAGGTATTTTATTGCCTCCTTATGCCCTTGAACTTTAGAGATGATTGATTGAGTTGCGTAGATCCATGCCTTAGGAAAATGCAAAGCCTGTCAATGTCTCCTGGACCTCCTGGTTCCCAACATGTGTTGTTTCTGTGCTGTACATGGTTGTGTGCAAACACTGAACTTGGCTATCCCACTGTTTTTTTTTTTTAATTCGTTTTTATTTTTAGTACTAAGAACTTAACCCAGGGACGCTTAACCACTGAGTCTCATCTCCAGGTCATTTTTTTTTATTTTGAGACTGAGCCTCACTAAGTTGCTGAGGCTGGCTTTGAACTTGCAATCCTTCTGCCACTGGGATTACACCCAGCTCCTCCAGCATTTTATATACACACATTAGGACAAGTAAAGCATTGATGCACAGGAGTCTTCTACCTCAATGTTAGCAAGTTCAGAAGTCCTTTCTGCCACTTGTCACAGGGGGTTCCTCACTGGCTCTGCACTGACAGCCGTGCCAGGAAGTTTCAACTCCCTCACTGCAGTCGTTAGGAATTTAAGTGATAATGTATCCAGCCTCTGAAGAGAAGACCTCTTTATTCTAGCCTAGATAAATTGCACATTAATTCAAATGAGGAAGAAACTTGTCACAGGATCCCAGCAGAAAGATGAGTGATGTCATCACTGAGGATACTGCTGTTTTAAACATCATTAGGTCTTTGCCAAATTTGAAAAATTTGAGTCTCTTTTGCCAAATTTACATTGTTTGCCAAATTTGAGAGATTTTCAGTCATTATTTCTTTGAGTAGGTTTCAATCCTGCCTTCTTCCTCCCCTCTTTGGAGACCCCCTGGATGTGACTGTGAGATCTTTGTTACAGCCCTTTGGTTCCCTGAAGTATTGATCATTTACTCCTCCTATTTTCTTTCTGTTGTTTAGATTGGGTCTTTTCTGCTCTTCTTTCAGGTCACTGATGATTTTCCTCTGTTCCCTCACTCTGCTGTACAGATTCTCGTGTCAGTTTTTGCATTTTTCGGGTCTCACATTTCAATTTTGCCCTTCTTTGTATCTTCTATTTCTTTGGTGAGAATTTGTTTCTTTGTAAGACTGCTTTTTCTGCTTGTTTTTAGCATATTCATGAAGGCATTTTTTTTTACGACTAATACTTTAAAATCTTTGTTAGAGAATTCTAACAGCTCTGACATCTAGATTTTGACATCTCCTTTTTTTTTTTTTCATTCAGTTTGAGGTGCTCCTGGTTCTTCTATGAGAAATTATTTTCAGTCGAAAGTTAGACATCTTGGGTGTTAAATTTGTAAGATTGTGGATTTATTTAAAGTTTATTTTACCTTCCTTTCTTCCTTCTTTCCTTCCATCTTTCTTTCCTTCCTCCACCCCCTTCTTTATTTCCTCTTCCTTCCTTCCTCCCCTCTTACTTTATTCTTTCTTTCCTGCTTTCTTCTCTCTGCCTGGGAAGGTATACATCATTACTGCCAGATGAGGGTGAAAATCTGGGTTGTCCACTCAGCCTCCATGTCCCCAAAGCAGGTGGACACCTAGCCACTGCTGGGTGTGGTTCTGGGCCTCTAGGACTCCTTGGTAACTCCCTGACTGGGAAGGGTAGGATTGCCATGTTGCTGGTCCCCACATGACCTCCACCGACACCACTGGAAGGGTTGGTCCTCATCACCATTGGGGGATGATGGTATTCCTTATCTAATAATCTCATAGGTATCCTCTGGCCCCACCCCAGCAGGGAGTGGAGGCACCCTTCATTACAGCCAGAGAGAATGAAGGTCTAGGCTCTTCATGTGGCCCTTGTGGTATGGTGCTTCGCCAGAATTGAGCATCATTATGTAAAACTTCTCTTTCCTGATTCGTTGTCCGTCTCTTGGTCCTTGGACTAGAAATAACAGGCACTGTGGGGTTTTTTTGTGTTTTTTTTTTCTTGTCTGTGTCTGTTGATGTTTTCCGGCTACTGACCTCTGAAGCTGCAAGTTTAGAACATATGAAACAAAAAGAAAATCCAGGGAACTAACAATTCTTTGGCCATTTGGGTCCAGGTCTCTAGCCTTTCTGTTTCCACCTTTCTTAGACTTCTTATGCTTGCTTATGAATAATATCCAGGGCTTTTAGTTGTATTTGGTGGAGGAATAGGGACAACCTGTCTGTTCCATCTCCTGGGAAGTGAAAGACCATTTCCTTCCCATTTTTGTGAGATTTTTATTTCTATTCTTTCATGAATATTCAATTTATGATCCTTACCTATTTAACTATGACTATCATTGCTATTTTTGTTTCATTACTTGTTAATAGTTTAAGATTATTAACAATTCATATTGGTTGCAATTGTTTTATCAACTTTTTTTAAAGAGAAAGAAATAATCAATTTTTATTTATTTTTCATCTGACCTTTGTTTCTCTGACACTTAGTTGTGTATGTGGTGCTGGGGTTTGAACCTGGGTCTTAGCTCATGCCAGGCAAGTGCTTCAACCACTGAGGCACCACTCAGCCCCATTTAATTGGCTTTTTTATGGACTTTAATATTTAATTTTAATATTTATGTAGTCAAATCCTTTGTGATTGTCCTATACACAAAGCTTTAAAAAAATCCTTCTATCCAAATATCAGATAAACATTTGTCCAGATTTTTCTTCTTGATCTTAGAATGACTCTCATTTTCTTTCACTTTTCACTTTTTTATCCATCTAAAATTAATTTCTCTCTGTGATTTTAGGGGAGAGACTTCTTTGAACTATGATTTTAGGGAAGGAATTCTTGACTGCACTAAAATCTTGGAAATGTCTAAATAATCTTAATCCCGTTCAGTAATTTGCTGCAGGAACTAGAGCCTGTGTCTTTTACCTTCTGCAAGAATCAACAGCAACAGTCCTTCCCGACTATGTATCTGCACTAGCCCGGTGTGTGTTGCGGGCCATTGGGAAAAAACCGTGCCCAAGCTGGCGGTCGTGTGCTTCTGCAGGTTGAAAAGCCCAGGTGGACGATGAAGGATGCCTTCACCTGAAATGCCAGAATACGTAGGTTGAAGCATCTTGCCAAGTCTCTTGTCATTCAAATTGCTCAGAAATAGAAAACAGTTCTGCTGAAATATTAATGAAGTGATTTACTTCAAGCATGTTGATTCAAATTTAGGCAAGATATGAAAGACAAACAAGGATGCATTATGACTCCTTTTATTTCCCTTGCCAATGTTAGCTTTTTTTAAGGTACTCTAGGGCTGGACCAAAGTTCTGCTTGCCACTTATTTGGAAGCCAGAGGATTCTGTGACCATCTCCCAGACACTACAGTGGGCCAGTGTGGTGCTGTCATTTTAAGATACTTGGAAGGGATTGCGTGGTAGCAGATAGGTACACTACTAAAAAGTCCTTGAGTGCCCTCTGCTATTGCTTCTCCCCCATCATTCTAAGTCTTCATTAAAGCCATACGCCAAATAAAACGTGTCATCGCTGCTCAGTAAAGAAAAGCGAATTCACAATTTGACTCAGAAATGGAGCCATAAAAGGGAATCTCGTTGCTGAAATGGGACAGTTATAAAGCCTTCATGGAATGCTCGCTGATATTTCTAGGATCCACCAAATTAAACAAATTAAGATGCAAAATAGTATGTTCACCATATTAAGAAATAAACAAATTATGATAGTAGTAAATTTCAAGTGGATTTTTAAATTTTTTCTAAACCTGATGTAATAGTGCAAATTTGGAAAATATCTGGAAATCGCATTTAATGCTTTTATTAATCAAAGAAGAGGAATTATATAAAAGAGGATATTAATCTTGATTCCCTTTGTTGTTGGTTCCCTGGAGTTAAAGTCCTACTGATTTTAGAGTAGGGCTCATGTGACCTAGTTCTGCAACAATAAAATATTGTTTTGTTGAAAGCTGCCTTATCATTGCCTGCATTTTTATTGCTACACAACCCAACAGTGGATTAAAAATAAGTCAAACGTTATAGTACTTTATAAATTTTAGCATTCTTTTATAAGCAATGTCCAGACAGAGGAGAGTACAAAATAAAAAGAGACTCTGCCGTTTCCCAGAGGGGATCCTTGCTGCTCTCTAAGCCTTAGCGGGGATGTTTAAACCCACCAAAACCAGAACGCTCCAACAGGGTAGGTCTGCTTCCTTGGGGTGCCCTTTCACTATGCCAAGAAGCCCAGGCAACAGAATTTCTTCAGGAACAACTAGTGATTTCAGTCATGCCAAGAATGTGTTGGGGATGGATGGGGGGACAACCAGCCGCACTCTGCTCTCCCAGGGGCAGGTTTTTGTGCAGACAGAAGGCGTATCTACCACCCTGTGTGTGCAGCAGCGCAAGTGAGTTTCATGCTTCACGACCGAAAGAGCAAAGGCGAAGTATTCATCAAAAGCTGGGAGGATTAAAAAAAAAAAAAACAGACTTCATACGTAGGTCACATATAAAAAACAAAGGCAAACACAGTGCTGGCAGCGCGCGCTCACGCAGCCCAAGCTGGGTGTGGCTGCAAGTGAGAAAGGGCACATAGCAAATAGAAGCGAAGAGCTCTCTGGAGCCAGAAGAGAGTTTAAAAATATATAAAAAGAGAGTAGAAGCAGGTGAGGAATGGGGAGAAAATATTAGTAGGTCCTAGTCATGCCTTCATACTCTGGGTAGAGAACATTGATAGATTCTCTCTAGAAAAAAAAAAAGTAAAAAACTAAACTCAGGCATTTCGAGTACCCTGTGAAAAGTCCTTGAATGTGCACAGTGGAGAGAATCTTAAATATGAGGGTTATATATTTATTAGGAAAGGACCATATTTGTTACAAGTTAAGGATTCACTTTAGTTAAGGATTCTAACAAAGTTTTATAAAAACTTGTGAATGTTGTTGTATAAGCTATCACATTACTGAACTGATGCCCAGGGAATACTGGTCGACCCTTCTGGAAGAAAGGGAAGACACAGATTGGCACTCAGAGAAGAAAGACTCGCATTCCTAGACTGTGTCTTGATGTATATTATTATTGCCTTCAAAGGTCACAGATAAGGAGTTGCAAAGCCTTCCTTAGGCCAACTTAGCTAGGAATTAGCCCAAGTTCTCTACTTCCCTGACCTCAATGTGGGTTTAACATATTTATACTCACATTTTCTCAGCTGCTTACACACCACTTAGAAAGCCCAGCCTGGTGCCATTGTTCCAGGCCCCAGCCCAGAGGGGACAGTCTTCTGGTAGTGATCAGTGGGCACCAATGACAGAACACAGCAAGTTCTCGCCTCTGTGTTGTGTCAGCTTCCACTGAGGTAATTTTCACTCTACGGCTGTTTTCTTGTTATGTTCCCTGATGGGTAATTAATGTGGCAAACCAATTCCTTCTATTAAAAATATGCATACAAAAATTTCTAGTAAAACTACACTATGCATTTTTAGTTTAGAAAAATGAAAAGGGTAATGTAAATTTTCCAGGCCAATATTTCTCTAGGAAACATTTGCCTGCCTTTTTTTTCTGCCTGCCTCACTATTTTTCCATATTACAGTAATCCCTAAATGCCAGCAGTATTCTGGTATGTGTCACTATTCACCTGACACGTTCTTGTTATGACATTCTATTTGCATGCAATTGTATTATTCTACTGTTGGCGTCTCTTTTGAATTCTACAAATATTAATGTTGTCTCTGTCACAGGCATACTCAATGCATAAAAATAAATATTGGAAGGCTTCATGCTTTGAAAGCAATCAAAGAGATATTTCTCCTTTCAACTTCAAAGTCTTCCTATTTCTATTGGTTTGGAGTGGTTTTTACAAAGAGAGGGTAGAAGCAAGAGAAAATTGAATTTCAGGAAGTTTTTGCCTGTGTAGTTTTCCTACTACTTCTTCCTTTCTTTTCATTTCTGCTAGCAATTTTCCTCTTAATAGGCATCTAATGTTATACAAATTGAATTTCTAATATAGCATCATTTCTTTGATTACTCTCTTGACCATTTGCTCAGAAAAAGAGGCTTCATCTTATTAAAGAATGTATGAAGGTTGTTTTCTGGCACCAGTGGGACTTCAGAAGGCTCTGAAACCTGAAACTGTTAGGCCAAGCCTATTGCCACTTAACGATGAGAAGTGTGTTCTGGGGCCTGCTTTGTCTTGTGGGCATAAGACTTTGTATCACTTTGAGAATTCAGATGTGGGGAACAGGCCAAAGTCACATTAAGAGAATGATGACAAGTGGATTGGCTCAGTGTGCAACCCATATTTGAAAGGAAAGAGAACAGAAGTAGAATGTTTATTGTTCAGTCTAGAGCGTCCCTACTGAAAGACATTTAAGTTACTCTAAAGATGATTCAGGGACTGGAGCCACGTGGCCCAGCGGTTATGGCGCTTGCCTGGCATGCGCAAATACGCACCACTTACACCACGTAGTCTCTGATCAATGAAGGCCACATGAAAAACTAAATAAAAGTTGATTCTCTTTTTTTTTCTCTCTCTCTCTCTCTCCATGTTCCTCTCTCTTTAAAATAGAAAAAAAAATGATGATTCAAATTCCACGTGCATTTCAAGGAGCACATAAAAAATCACTGCACATTATAACCAACTACAAAGAGCTTTAAAGAGCCTGCTTTTTCCCCAAGTAAAATAGATTTCCTCCAGCTTTGTGTACAGCAAGTCCACACTGGTGTCCTGGGACCCTTGTCCAGCCTCACACTGCTGGCTCTTCCTTCTCTAGCACTGAACAGTGTTTTAGTCAGCATTGTTGCTGCAGCAACAAGAAGATAGGACAAGAACAATTAGAGGAGGAAACGTTTATTCCGGGCCTCATAGTTTCTGAAGTCTCAGTCAATAGAAGGCTGGCTCCATTCCTTGGGGCTTGAGGTTAGGAATGAACATCACGGTGGAAGAGTGTGTTAGAGGAAAGCAGCTCAGGACGTGGCCACCAAGAAGCAGAGAAAGGGTGACTCCTCATCAAGGACAAAATATTTACCCCAGAGGCACGCCCCTAATGACCCCTCTCCTTCAGCCACACCCTACCTGCTACAGTTACCTCCTGGTTAACCCCTATCAAAGAATTAATGTGCGGATTAGGTTAAGGACCTCATAACCCCATCGTTTCACCTCTCAGCTTTCTTGCAGTGTCTCAGACCTGAGCTTTTGGAGTACACCTCACATCTAAACCATCACATGCAGGTAGAGTGGTGGCAGTAAAACTACCTTTTAGTTTGTGCTTATTCAGTTAAAATTATGCTTACATTTACTCTTTACCTTCTTATCATGTTCTAAAAGTAAATGAGCCAAATATATTTT